>JABCKD010000809.1:0-75485 GCA_013186415.1 Fusarium sp. NRRL 66088 | reverse complement strand
ACCAAGACCATCTACAGCACCAAGGTTTACACCATCACCAAGTGCCCCGCCTACGTCACTGACTGCCCCAACGGTCCCGAGGGTCCTTATGTCACTACTGAGACTGTCCCTGTCTCTACCACTGTCTGCCCCGTGACCGAGGAGCACCCCGCCAAGCCTACCGCCTACTCTCCTCCCAAGGGCGCCACTACCCTCTACAAGACCCAGACCTACACTATCACCAAGTGTGTCGGTGATGATGAGGACTGCTACCCCGGCAAGGTCACCACCACCTGCTACCCCACTGGCACTGCTGAGATTCCTTCTTACACCACTGTCATTGTTCCCGGTGGTGAGAAGCCTGGCCACGAGGAGCCCTCCAAGCCTTCCAAGCCCACTCAGCCTGGCTATGAGACTCCCGAGACGCCTGAGAAGCCTTCCACTCCCGCCAAGCCTGTCTGCCCTGGTGGTGAGAACTGCCCCGAGGAGCCTTCCAAGGGCCAGCCCTCTGCCACTCTCCCCTACAGCCAGCCCACCGAGACTGGTGATGCTCCCATCACCCCCGTCACTGCCGGTGCTGGCCGTACCGGTGTCTCCATGGCCGTTGCTGCCATCGGTGTCTTTGCCGTCCTTCTGTAAATGCATCTTGGAAAAAGTTTCCTTGGCTGTTAATTCTTACAAACATAATACGCTTCACTATGTACATAGTATGAATTAGACGACTTTGGCCCTGCCCATAGTGTAGAATGGTTACGAGTTCTGGTTAATACTGTGTATTTTTCTCAACTGTCGGAAGATACCAATTTCATATTTGTCTAGCATTGACGTGCCTTTCCCATGTGACATGACTTTTGACTTTTGTTTCCCCTGAGTAGTCCCTGAAGGTTGCATCCGCTCTTCCGGGCTGTATTCATGTCGACCTGTCACAAACCGTTGAATTAGATCTAAATGTTCCTTTGTTCTATGACTTTGTGGATGCTATGGAACACAAGGTGGGATTCCGTCGTGGTCCTAAACTCTATCTCCTCATTCATTTCCCATGTGGGCGGGTGGATAAAGGGAACACTACTCAATCCGGGATAGAAGGTTGCTGTATTCTTTGAAACGCGCTAGACTGAGGGGCGTGTGAGAATGGGAACCGTTTGATCCGGGTTGTTGGAAAGTTCTCGGGAAGCTAAAGAGACGAAAGTAAAAAAAGGGGAGAGGGACCGTTGAGAGAGGACTGGAATGCGGGAAGGGGGTTCTGGAAGATTAGGGGCGTTTATGATGGGGTGTGGGTTTTGTTGCGGTGAGGGTTAACTGTCGGTGAAGAGAGAAGAAGAGAGACCTCGGATTGTTGTAGAGATTGAGTTGATGTTTCTGGTGGTGGTATATGTTTCGAAGTGAGGTTGGTGATCAAGGTATGAAGGTTGCAGGGGACAATAACCGGAAAGCTCGGAAGAGCAGGCTTTGATTGGCAGACTAATCGACAAACAAAGAGAAACACGAACGGCACTAGGGATGCACATGCTGACTTTGACGATCAGCTGAAATGTCTCGCCTCTCCGTTCCCCCCGTTCTGATGTCCCACGGCACACGGACGGGGGATGCAAGGGCAAAGCCGGCATTCGGACAATGACATGATCTCGGAGGTACGTACCGCTCCGGGTCTTGATCTTCACGTGGTGTCGTCGATGGCGTCGTGCTTTTTCTTTTCTTTTCAGCCCTGAGATGAAAAGTTCCAGAATCGCAACGGTTCACACCGCCTTATAGACTCCCCTCTTTCTTAATTAATGATTTTAGTTGGCGCTGTTTTTTGTTGCCACCGAGTAACAATCTGGATCACATAACGGTCGAGGGAGCACGAGGACGTTGGCGGAGTGTTTCACAGGAAAGTGGCTGAATTGTGGATGCAAGGGCCAATGACGTGCATGTGGATTTGGTGTTGGTGACTGAAGACTGAAGATGCCGGAAGAGGCAGACTGGAGAGGTAGGCAGGCACCGGATGAAATCTTGGGAACAAAAGATCTAATTATTATGGCAACTAGCGTTTTTATTGTCTGGCTTTATGTCTACTATGTATCCGAGTCCAGATCTAAAAGCTTCACAATAACCCTCGTGGCTGTTCTTCGTCTGAGAGCGTGGGGCTGAGAGTGATCTCACATTGAGACCGCTGGTTGGTAGGGAGAAACCCGTCTTTTTGTCCGACGGACCTTTTGTGAACTATTGTCTCAATAGTCCGGGGCTCGCATAAAGAGAAAAGAGGCATCAGAGGGATTGGTTCAGATCATCATGTTGGAGAATACAGCCTAGTGAGGCGCAGCAGGCGAGCTGTTGTGCCTGGTGGTCAGCCACATCTTTGCACCGCCCTCTGCGCCTCGGTTTGCATTCCCACCTTGTGTGCCGGACAAGCGAGCGAGCGATGTGAGCTCCCTCCTGGGCTGAAGAAAGTTGGTCAATGATGTGATTGAGGGTAGGTAGTTGAATGGGGTATAGATTAATGTTTTGGTTGAGTAGTTTTTGGACAGGAAAGGGTTGACTATTGTGTGATTGAGTCGTGATGGTGCAGTAGCTGGGCGGTTAAAGCTGTGGGCTGGCTGGAATAGCCGCTGTCAAACTTGCAGTGAGACAGACAGTCAAAGTAAGGCGAGATGAATCAGATTAATCTTGATCAATCCAGTCAAAGCGTCCGGCACACGGACGGCATTTCTTGCTTCTACTAAGCTAACGGATGCACATTGTCCAGTTGTGCAGCATCATGTCTCACACGAGCATTGGCTGCCCGGCTATGACACCTCTTGCCTAGTGCTGTAGACCTCTGTAGGCCTCCTGTGCGATCACGAGGCGCAGCAGCTTCAAACCTCCACAGGCTGGCATCCGCCCGCATGCCACACTCACTCACATTCCACTTGCTCTGCCTACCTACAGACGGACAAACCGCAAGCTGAGATGATGGTGTGCACCCCCCTTTTGGATTGGGATAACTGGGATCTCATGCCCACCCTGGCCTGGTTTTTGGGGGCCAGGGAAGGTCTTTTGATGTTGGCCATCGGTTTTTTTATCTATCTACTCACTGCCCATCGGCGTATCCTTCCCCTGCGACCATCTTTTTCGACCCCATCAATGAGGACGCCGCCTTATAAGCTTGTGTGCTTCCCTGATGACTGCATAATGGGCGCCTTGTCTGCTTCTTGACATTAAAATCTACACGAGGCTGCGACTTGATCTATTTCAACTGATCAGCAAACCACTTTTCCCCTCAGAAACATTTGCCTTGCATCCAAAACCCCCCCATCATTGCCGATACGATGAACTTTGGCGGGGCATCGTCGCCTTCGGGTCTCAGACCCCCAGTGTCGTCTGCCTCGCCCAGCGGCTCCAACAACACCACGACTGGACGACCGCAGCTATGGACGCCTTCTTCTCAGAGAAAGGTGTCACGGCTTTACCTGTATACGACGCTATCGCTCGAAAAGATCATGGCTGTAGTCCATGCCAAGTCCCCTGATCCTGTTCCTGGGTGCGTTTTTTTGCCTTCCCCCGCCTAGCTTTGTGTGTGTGACTTTGGTGCTGATGAGAAACGTACGTCATAGGATTGAATCCGCCAACAAGAAGCTCAATTCGTTGCTCAACAAGCAGCCTCGATGGTTGCATCCAAGAAACGAGGAGGATATGGGTCGACGATTGGATGAGCTTGCATTATCACCCACGCGCACGACTTCTAGTTGGAACTCGATCAATTCGCAGGCGAGAATCCCTAACAGCTCGATACCCTCGCTCAACCCGAACCCTACGCCGCATCTCATGAGGAACAATGGTATCAGTCCTACGCTCGAAGTTCCTCCTTTCAACCAATTCCCTACTCAACAACATACGCCCAATAGATCCGTTCCTCTTCAACAGCATACGCAAAATAGATCTATCCCTCATCAGCAGGCTAGGGCGGTGCCGAACCAGCAACGAAACAATGATGGTGTTTTTCAGCGATTCCTCCGAAGCACAAGTTTCATGTCTGCATCCACAGACTGCACCACCGGGACCCTGCACCGTCTTCTCAACGACTACTCTGATGCATATGTCAAGAGTGTCAAGAGGCTTGTAAAGAGATATACCGCGCCTGTCAATCATCGAGGAGCGAGCCTTTCACCAATTTCAGACGACGAACCTTCAGAGTCAACCTGGATGAACGACTCTGACTCGCCTCCTCCTCTGCCTAACGGGCCTGATCATCTTCCTGGCGAGTTTTTACTTCTCGATGAGCTTTCCGGACAACAGCCTCCATGCTTTGAAGAGACGGAGCAGCATATCAAAAAGTCATGCTTGTGTCGTCCCAACGAACAGATTCAAGAGCCGCTGGCTTGGGTGACGGCGCGCGGGCTATCCAACGGCGCTCAGAGAATGCTCCAGTACAACAGCCAGGGTATGAAAGTTGAGGATCGCGATCCCTTTGGCAACACGATTCTTCATCTCATGGCGGCACGAGGAATGAAGGACCACCTTTTCCAGGCTCTTCTATTGAACCCAAACCCTCACATTCTCAACGCACAAAACACGGCTGGCCAGACACTCCTTCACGTCCTCCACCGAGGGTGGTTTTACAACGAGACCTTCTTGTGCGAGCTGCTGCGCAGTTTGGCTCAGAGGAACTTTGACTTTGGCGCCCGCGACCACTATGGACGTTCTTTCTCACACACCCTCCTCGCTAGGGATGTTTCCCCCAACATGCGCAACTTTTTCCTTCAGGTCTGTCAGTATAACAGCAACTGCACCAAGAGGGACGCTTTCAACGTGACGCCCACGTTTGCTGAGCCCACGATCGGCATCAACAGGGCTTACACTCAAGCGATGGAGCTCGACCCTCCGGTACCGGCGTCTGTGCCAGAGGAGGATGAGAATGCTGAGCCACACCATATCAGCGTTGTTGCAAAAGAAGCTCGGTTGATCGAGTTTATCACCAGGGCCTCCGAACGAGGATCGATAGAGGATTCAGAAGGCCGCAATGGTCTTCACTGCCTCGCCGCAGCGACTCTGAGCAAATCCAGTGTCCTCCACAAGCACGATCTAGATGAGAAGGGCGAGCCCAGCGATCGCCCACGCAGAAAGGACAGGACGCCCAAGGATTTGGATTCTTGCACCGAGCGATATAACCTTCGCTTAAGCCTTTTGGAAGGCCTTCTCGATGTGCAAGCCGACCCGAATCACTACGATATTCACGGATACACTCCGCTTATGGCGTTCGCCGCACAACTGCCAGAGGACGACGATTACAAGGTCGGAGGCAGGATCTTGCACAAGCTCGTGGAAGCTGGTGCTGATATCAATGCGCGCAACCGGTCTGGCGAGACGGCACTACACGTGGCTGTCCGCTGCGGCCGAAAGCTCGCAGTGAAGCAACTCGTCGAAGACGGTGCTTCTGTTCATGCTCGAGACGCAGCAGGCCGAAGCGTCCTAGACGTGGCCGACATCAAGATGAAGAGCCTGGGAGGACAAGACACGGAGCAGTATGCTCACCTCGAGGCTTGCCGGGCGTGGTTGAGTGGACAGACGGGTAAGGCTGTGCAGAACCCGACGGTGATGCAGGAGTGGTCTGTTGCTACGGTATGAGAGATGAGTTGATGAGTTGATGTACATATATACGTTTTCTTGGTCTGGGTAGGGGGATAGGGGTTTCTTGATTTATGGCGTTTTGGATTAGAGGTGGATACCCACGTATATCTCAGGGGGGCAAAAGTAGCGGTTCTAGACTTGAAAACATCATCTCCTCAATTTGATTCATGCTGGACATGTGTTGAATACTTCAATGGTTAACTACGGTTCCATATTCCGAATCTATCTATGAAAGGAACACTGCTAAATGGCAAAGTTTATCCGTCAAATCAGTTCCCTCACCCGCGTACCCCTTTAGTAGCTAAACTTTTGCTTAACAAGCTCCTCGCTCAGCTTCCACGTCTTGTCAGCCTCGACAATATCCCTCGCCCAAGACTTGACCGTGTCGACGTAAGGGTCAGCGACACGAGACTTGAGGAGGTGAGCACCGTTGCTCGCTATTAAGAGTTAGTATGGGGGGACAAGTTTAGTCCGGAAGGAAGACTTACCCTTGATGTTGGGGTCAAATGCAGCAAAGGCATGCGTAGCTGCTCCAACCTCTACAGGGATGGGCGCAAAGAACTCCCACCCCTCGAGGTGGCCGCGCTCGCGATGGGCTTGCACTACAATACTGATTAGCAATTATCTTCTGGAGGCTTGAATAGAAAAAGAAAACTTACAGAGACTTGCCAGATCCTTGTCTGGGGATGAAAAGTCCAGGTGGTTTCCCAGGTTAGTCGTCATGATCAGACCTGGGTCCACGCTGTACGACTGGAGACCACGGCTTCCAAGCTTCTGGGCCAGGGAAAGCGAGAAGAGCATGTTGGCCGTCTTGGTTTGTCCATAAGCAGCCCACTTGTTATAAGTCTCGCCCTCCTTCTGTCTTGAGTTAGCTAACCCTTCTGAATGATGGTTATGAAAGTGTGTGACTTGCGCTAAAGTGAGGATCGTAGTGGCGGACGGGGCTGAGGCTGTGGCCGTTGCTCGAGATGTTGACGACGCGGGGAGATTCGGAGGCGAGGACCTTTTCCATGATGAGGTTTGTCAAGAGAAAGTGTCCGAGATGACCAGCAGCAAACTGCGTCTCAAAGCCATCCGCAGTAACGGAATAAGGAATCGCCATGACGGCCGCATTATTAACCACAACGTCAATCTTGGGCACGTCGTCCCACCCATTGACCTCCTCAGCAGCCTTGCGCACCGAGTCCATGGAGGTGAGGTCAACGAGGAGGTGGCGGGTCTTGACGTCTGGATGAGCTGCGGCGATGGCCTTGGAGAGATGCTCGAGCTTGGAGGCGGTGCGGCCAGCGAGGATGAGGAGTGCGGGGGATGCGGCGGCGGTGGCTTCGACAAAGGTTGCGCCGAGACCCTTGAGGGTTACGCCTGTCGTGAGAATTGTTTTGCCCTTGATTATGGAGGCGTAGTCGGCGATGAGTTCGCTGATGGGGGTGGTAGGGGTGTAAGGAGCCATTGTGATGTTTTGAAGTGTTGAATTGGTGGTTTTGGTTGATATGTGATGAAGTGAGATTGAGACTGAATTGTGATGTGTTGAGATGTTGTTGTTGTTGTTGTTGTTGATGGGTAATTTCAAGCGAGCAGAACATGGAAACTTTATACTTGACTCTATTTCTAAAGTCCGAAACTCGATCGTCGTGGATAAACTCATGGTTTCTTCGCTGACGCCAGCAACATTTGGTGTAAGTCGTGATGCTGGCGTCAGCCAAACCGGTTTTGTGGGGCCGTGATGGCGTCAGGTCTGAACGGAGTCTTGTTAACGCCGAAATACATGATGGAACTTAGGATTGGAGCCGAAAACGATGGGAATATTATTCGAATGGATTGGAGGAGTGTATTCGAGCCATACTGCAACTTACCATCAATCTTCAAGGATGTGGGCATGAACGTTCAAGTCACCGGGAGCTGGTCGGTAGAGACCCCACTTTTCGCCGCTCCGAGTCGGCAGGGCATGGTTCGCGAAGACGGGGAGATGGACGGCGAGAGTAGACAAAGGAATCGCCTATAGAATGAAGGAGGCGAGAGGTTATAGAGAATGACAAAGAATAAAACTGCCGAAACCATCCATCTGCGGAAAAACGACTCTAGAAAAACAAGCAGCGCGTTAACAAGGCTGCCGAAAAGATTGTGTGCTAAACAAACACCACCGTGACACTGCCAGCCATCCGAAACCGCATAAAGGATAGAACGGTTCCAAAAATGACAGGCAAACCCCTTCTATAAAACAAATGAGAATATGTGAGCCTCACCCCAAGGCAAAACAAGCATCTGCAAGAGGCCATTGCCAAATCAGGCTGCTGACCAGGTTGCTATTGGTGTAGGGGTTTTTAGTGGATGGAGCCCAACTGTGGATGCTAGCTTGGGGCGATGGTTAAACTCAAATCGATGCTGATGGTTGAGTGTGAGATGTTCGTAGGGAGCGAGGGTTTTGAAATTCGTGGGGAAATGACGTGAAATATCGTTGATGTGACAAGTGTTGTTGTCTATTGAGTTCAGAGAAGTAGCCTTGGAATAAACAATTAGCAATAGCTCGGACGGAGAAGTTAGGGTACATACCATAGGTAGGGAGACATTGTAACATATCATTAATCCGTACAAGACAAAATAAAAAGAACATCATCCAGGAGAATTGAGTTTTGCCTCTACGGCACGCAGGATAGCTTCCATGCGTCGCTTATTCTGTCGTCGACTCTCCCGACTGCTAACCTTAGGCTTAAAAGCCATCGGAGCACGGAGACGATACTCGGGGTGATCTGGGGCAAGCTGGTCCGATCGAGCGAGATAACGGCTGAGACTATACTGGCCATCTTCTGGGACGGCTACCAGAAGTGTGACGGCATTTCCATCGGTTGAGGAGTTATTCGAGGTTGTGGTTCTGGTGGTCGCGTGTTAGTGGTGAACTGCTAATGGAAGTCTTGGCGTGTAGTCTCACTCTGCAAGGTTCAAGTAACACACAGCATCCGTAGATGAAGTATTGGATGCCATGATATCGAGGGTTCTTGTACGACTAACTCAACAGAAAATAGTACTTCCATTGAATTACAGCGACAGGTAACAAATGTAAAAAACCCAAGATCGAGGCGTGTTGATCCCGCAATTGGTGAGTGCGGTGATTGGCTGAGTGTTGCCCGTTGAAGAAAGGACCCTGATTCCCAGAAAAGGGGAGATCAGCAAAGATCCCGTCTCGGGGGATTTACCAGAGAAAAGTAAATAGAGAGATGATAAGTCTATTGTTTAAAATGATGAGGAAAAATAAGGTCCAAGAGTCGAAAAAGACTAGGAGGACACACAGCTCTTTTAAAGAATATGAGAGCTGACAGCAATGACATGACGGGGAAGCGACATAGGCGTTCCCCAACAACCAGCTCAATTCAGTCGCATTTTCCCCTACCTACTGTACGCTCAGAGACGATCATGCGTTCTAGACCCCGAGGACGCAGTTGCACACTCGGTGGTGTGGGAGGATACGAATCAAGGGTCCTAATGATGTCATTGCGCGAGGGGGCGGCTCGTTTATGGCGTCGCTTAGGCAGGTAGGCTGACTTGAACGGTTCAATTCGAAAAATGCCCATTTCTTTTCAACCGTATTAACGATGGTATTCTACGGAGAAATGATGTCACTTTCTAACGATTTTGGGCCTCGCCGTGTTGATGTATCGAATATTGATCTCATGGTTTGTCTTCGTCTCGAGTCTCGAGTCCTATGGAATATGCACAGTGGACACGATCTCACTGTGGGACTGAGTTGTAAAAGGACCCTCGGTTGTGAGACGGAGTTTGAATGCCCTCGATCAATAACATTGACCAATAGGAATAGTGACAAAAAACGGCCAAGAGACCCTAGATTGATCATCGAGATTGAATTCCCCTCATAAACATCCGATAAAGGACCCTGATCTGCAAAGTCTAGACCGTGGCCTTTTTCGGGGAATGACGATGAATGTGCCAGATACATTTGGGTGCACGCGGCCTCCAATGCAAACTAACTCAATCTTGGAAATACCCCTGGTCCAATACCTACCTACGCAAAGTCCAGACTGCTGTCGATGACGTCGGGCAGGAATATCCATGCCCCCCCCTGTCTAATGTGCAGGTACCGACGAAGCCCGTCTAACCCCTTTAGGCCTATTTCCTTCATATGTGAAGGGAATAATAAAAAAAGGGTAAAGCGTCGAAAGTCAGGGCTCTCTACAGGAATCCTTCGGGCGGCAGATTCTCCTCCGTTCGAGTCCGCCGCCTTGTGTGAGATGCAGGTAAGCGACTGCCGCGCGGCACTGCGCAAGCAAGCGCAAGAGTCAGCATCTCGTGTTGGATGCAACTGAATACGGTGATCGGCGCTTGGTTGCCTGTTTCCTTAGACGCGCCTTTTTCATGAGTCAATCGGCCTGGGTGTTGTTAAACGGGGTTCTCTCTTCTCTCGCTGGGCATTCCGGCTCGCTTGTAAGCACAGTGTGAGTGTGGCATTGTCTATCTTCATGTAATGGGCAAAGCCCCGAGTTCTTCGTCTCGCCTAAAAAATGAGTTGTGAATAGGGTTACACGACATTGGGATTAGGCTGGGTGTCCTAGTCGAGGATGATCTTGGAACTGAGATGAGGCAAATTGTCCAGCACAAGTACTGGGCCACTACTGGAGATCTATGAATATCACCATCTCTCAATCATCCAATGGTAACCCCGTCGTATTTAAGGATGTCCCGAGCAATGGATATGAAACTGTTTGAAAGCCTCCCTGAAATATACCTAACTAATAGTTATTGCCGCTCAACCAGGCTCTGTCGCTAAGCCTTTGGAATGCAGTTGTCAAGGATGAGTGTGGGAGTACTACGGTGGGGAGGAGACTAAATTGATCAGCAAATGTATCGTACGGAACAGGCCAGGGAGGTTTTAACTTGCACATTTCACCTTGCCAGTGGACGCTTCTTATACTGCTGTATTTTCGCGGGACTTGGAGGGTTGATTGATGGGGAGGGAAGATTCGATGCGGCGTGGTAATTTAGTTTGGACAGGTTAATGATCACGTAAAGGGCACTTGGCGCTAAAGTAGCTGGAGTGAAAGAGAAAAGGAGAATATAAACAGTTGAAAAAGAGAAAGATGCGGTTGCTTTGATTGGCATCTCTGTCAAGGGTTGGATGCGTATCTGGGGTATGCGAGGGGTCAGGCTCTTTCTTGGAGGGCTGTTTCTGTGAGAGAAGCAGGGCGCTCTCTCCACGAAATGACCGAGTCCCATCTTGGGCCAACTGATCAGCCAGGTTTTGATCCATCTGTGAGATTAATTGGACATATAATTCTTTGTATGCCCGTGATTGGCACTTTGGTCATTTACATATGGAGGTTTCTGACGTGAAGCGGTACTTGGCGCTAGGTGGTCACCTCGAGGCCAACCCGACTTATTGAGATGTTGGCAGCTAGATAGGAGCAGCCGTGACTCTTCTTGGGGACCTAAAGTCTGGCCATGATCGGAGTGGGTTAGAGTTGACAATGACTTTCGCAGAAATCCCTAGGATGCCACGAAAATCATGGGCTTCGCAATGATGGACTCGTGAGAGATGGGCCGAAGTTGAACTGTGATGACATGGATTCGGTAAAATTGACGAGAACCTTGGTTGAAGCAGATTCGGAGATAACCAAGTAATAGAATTGGGCTAAATACCCTTGATGATGGTGTTGTAGCTGGTAATTTTGGCTGAAGACCGAACCCTTGAACTAGGCTGCTAGAAGCAACACCATTCTCCATCAACGGTGTTTGGTCTCTGAAAACACCTTGTTGGTGCGAACGACCGCTCACCTGAGGACGAAGTAGACCTAGCAATCTCCAAACTCATCGACGGAAAAAGTGTGCTCGCCAATTCCTACCTACCCAAACACTCATGAACAGGAAGTAAGCAGGAGCCCAACAAACGAGGCTGCCGTTCGTTGTCCCTTCCACTCCATTTGAAGCATTGTCAAATCAGTAGCAAACAGGCCAAGTGCATACGTCACATCTGCCCCTGGCATCATATTCGACCCAACGTCAGACCAATCCCGCCTCAATTCACTTGTCCTCGTGGCAAGACGTGCTCCAAAGATAGGTAAGTGGGTGCGTCGACGTGGCTACCCGATGCAGGGAGGCGGTCTAAGACTGAGGTAACTTGACCACTTTGTGTCCGAGTTTCGGAGGATGTGTTAACAAAGAAAGATTAAAATTTATAAAATTTAGAAATAATGCGAGGTCTCTTATGTTATATCTCAAGCAATTTCATCATAGTTATCGTATGAGCATAGTTCCTAGGTGCATCCGAGTCTACGGATGTATGTTGGGATTCCAGGGCAAACGTGGCTGCCTGGGGAAGCAATTCACAAGGGTAATTCGAAACTCTCACAGCGTTTTCGGAATAATAACGGATGGGTATTTACTTGACCGAGAAATTTCATGCAAAACAAAGCTATTGCAAGGATGTTCCGTTAGTAAATCATCAATATTGTGCCTGAATCACGTAGACGATGTGAACATCCTCCCATTCAGCCCAGCCGGTGCGGATAGTGGCTATCGTGGCGCTGAGCTGCCTGTTTGGCGGCTCAAGCTTGTCCCTCTAGGGGACCTTCCTTAGGCACACAGCCACTATCGACCCCGCTGCCTGCGAGCTTGCCCCCCCCGCCGTGGGATGCACGCCGGGAGGCTTTTGGGGTTCGTTTACCTTTCTCCGACCTCACTCTTTTTTTCCCCCCTACCCTTTAAACCTCCAACTCCATCCATTCTCTGTATCTTCAAACTCTCCCTTCGCTCTGTGGATTCCTCGGTCGTCTCTCCCCAGCTGCTCTTGCTGTCGTGTCTCTTTCGTTTTCTCTCTCTCTCTCTCTCCCTCATTCATGATCACGAGATACCGATAACGCTTGTGCCCCACGTCATATCATGGCGACGACCGACCGTGATAACGACGCCGAGCACGGCATCACGTTTCAGATTCCCGCCTCCTCACCGGAGGATATCACAGAGGTCGTTTCGGAGAGAATGGAGGAACAACCCATCAAGTTCGACATACCCGACAACTGCCGCACTTTTTCGCCTTTCCCCCGTCTTCCACCGGAGCTCCGCCATCAGATATGGGAGGCTACTTTGACGACGCCCGGGATGCACTTCCTCAAGGTTGACACCGAGTATGAGCCATCTACTGGACGTGGGAGGTGGTGGATTAGAGACTTTTCTTCTCCTCATGAGCTCATCGAGGACGATGATGATGAGAATGCTGACCCAGTTGCGCTCGAGGTGAAGAGAGAGTCGCGGCCGATTTCGGTACAGTATGGATCGCTGAGACCGCTTTATCCTACTCGTCAGGCCGACATCTCGTACTATACCAGTCTGCACCAACAGCTTGCCAAACTGTCAGTGACCTGCAATGAAGCAGCTGCCATCGCAAAGAGCTTGGCTGGTCGATCCGACACTTTCCGCCTGGACAACGGTCGCATCATTAGCTTGGGCTGCTCCTCGGACGTCATTTACCTCGAGTATGTCCCGCCTGATGTTTTCGAGAGCGGGTTCCGCTTCTTCAGGTCGCTTTCCTGCGAGGGACTCGATCAGATTCGAAAGGTTGCGGTTCGGTACTGCCACAAGTGGAACGAGCAGCGGACACCTCGGCGGTGCCCAAATTGCGGTCAGTTTCACCCTTCGCCGGATGTCGTCAAGCACCCAAACCACATTTACCGGTTCCTGGCCCAATATCTCCCCAACCTCGAGCAATTCTACTTTGTGGACTACTTTATCCTGCGAAAGACCGACGCTGCAGCACAATCTACCGGGGAAGGCAACGACTTGGGGGCAAAGCCCAGAGGTAGGTGACACCAGAAAACAGATGGTGGCTGAACGAGGCTGACCTGAACAGCGAATCCCCAGCCGCGCACATTTCAGGGCGGAAACAGGACCTACTGTGAGGTCAACGACCACGACTGGAACGTCCGACCTGTAGTCTGGAAGATGAAGTCCTGGTTGCAAGAGCAGTTCGTCAAGTACGCAAAATCCAGCAAACTCAGCAAGCATAGAAACCCAGAAAAGGTCCAGTTTGGTGTACTGGCCTGCGAATGGACCGTCGGACCACCAGCGGAAGCAACTAGAGGACCGATAATACCGATCAAGAAGGGCCGCAACAAGAGGAGACTCTCAGAAGATCACAGCCCGTCGAGGAGTCGACGTCTGAACATTCAGAGGGCATCAGCCACACCAACTCAGAACCTGCCCCAGGAAGCTACACGCGGGTTCTCATTTGTTTTTGGCGCACAGGAGGAAGACAGCAATGAGTTTGACTTTACGATTTCGATTCCCCTATAATGACCTTGACGCTTTAGCCTTTACGATTGCGAGGAGTTGGTAGGGAAAGGAATGGAATGGAAAGGGACAGGGACAGGGAGTTAAGGATATTTCGGTCTGCTTTTTCTCATAATGACGAAGCAGCCTCGGCTGTATTGGCAGCTGCATGAATGGAACTGATGGATTGGAATCAGTATTAAATCGCTCTTAGAAGATTAGAGTTATCCCAATTCACAAACAAGACTCTCGAGACCTCATGACTCTTAATCAGAATTGCATTCTACGCTATACTCGGGAAATTCGCTGCTGAAATCGTTTACTCCTCACCATCACGAGGCATCGATGCCCATCATTGAAAACTCTACAAACATCTCCTTGATCAACCTCGTCATCTCTATCAGTTTGCCAGGTCTCGCAGTCCACATCCCTTCCATAGCCCCTAGCTCAACGTTGACCATATCCTTATACCGTTGACACGTCAACAGACCTGTCCAGGCGCTACGATTTGACCACATACTCGGCAAGCCCAGAACGAGGTTGATCTGGCTGAGGACATGGCGCACAAGCTCAGAGAAGAGGATGAACTGTGTTGAGGCTTCCACTAGAGGTACGCGTGCGTATTCCATTGGAGCAGGTTGGATGAGGTCCTGGTTCGCATCGCTCACTGAGTCGAAGATGCACTTGAGGATGAACTCAAAGTGCTTGATGAGCTGAACGTAACAGGATATGACAAGGAACATGGTGGGCGAGTCGAATACTGGAGGAAGACAAGGTGCGGTACCAGTTTCACCAGGAGGTGATCCAGTCGATGAAGGCGGCGACGTTGTTCCAGATAGAGCCGGGTCCATTACCAACGCTGTCAAGTCTGAACGCGCTGTACGGCCCCGATGGGTTGCTGTTCGAGTACCAAGTTGTCGATGTAACGCTTTGATGACGACGAGAAACTCTTGAGCCGATTTCATAACCATTTGAAGATTTTCAAAACCGCTAATGGAGGCATAGGAATCGCAGATAAATTCATCGAAAGGCGTGTTTTCCCTGCAGTTCGCCACATGGTTCCAGCCCTTGTGAATCTCCACGTTGAGCTTTGACAGTGTCTCAAAGTGCAGCTTGGTTGGCACAATGATGCGTTGCTGGATACCTGGAGGATCAAGTTGACGCACGGCAGGCCAGTTCTCCATGGGAAAGGGTAGATTCTCTGTGTCGTAGGAACAAAACGAGTCTAGGTTCCAGTTGAAGCCAGACATGGGATCGTCGAGCAAGCCCTGCAAGAACTGCATATCTTCTGAAGAGGGGTCTTGGCTGCGGGAATCCACCGGACTCAATGCAACTTCGGAGGGTTTCCTTAGTACGAGATCTTTCTTAGGGGGCCTTCCGACGCGCCGCTGTAGGCCGGGCTGACACGGCAGACCGAGACGTGTGCAACGCGCGCATGAAGCTGACGGGCCGACGGGACGTGCGCAGCGTAGCTTCTGGCGACGACATCGCTCACAAGCAGAGCGGATCTGGTTTGGATGGGGAGACGGATGCATCGTTTGAGGTGATTAGCTTTGTTGTGTGTAAGAGTGGAATACTAGATTGCGGTAACGGAGGCTGAAGGATGAGAAGATTGATGAGATGGGTCCCGGTGGCTTGGTCCGTTCGGAGGCTTTTGTGGGGCGGTCTCGGAAGGTTTCCCTTCCCAGTGGAGGCACGCCGGTCGGTATGGATTCGAGGCCGGAGCTCCGGGTTTTGGCGCTAGAATAAGTGGATGTGCGGAGGGGGATCGGTCGGGGTATCCATCTCCCCGTCCCTTACGGATCGGAGGAAATCTCAGAGCCGTGTCAGGGACAGCTGGGCGCACAGCGACTTCCTTTTGTTGTGATTCTTCGTCTGTTGCTTCAAAGGGAAATGCGAGAGGCGAGATTTTGGGTACAGACGGGCATCATCCAATAGACACCAGGCTCGCTGTCGGAACACGGATCGACGGAGAGCCGCCTCGGAGGGGTCGTACGCGGAGCCAACCCACTCTTCGCTTCGTATGATAGCGAAGAGCTGCTGGCATACGCCGGGAGTCTTTTCAAAGTCGTTCTTTCGAGAACGTGGGCGATCGAAATTAAGAGCCAAACCTCCGGGAATCGGAATTGATCTTTTCAAAGTAGGTTCAGTCTCATGGACGAACGACTTGAACCATCTTATCGCCTTTTGACGGCCCCTCTCCCCCCGAGTTGCCACATGGATCAAGGTCGAGATGAGCTCAAAGCCAAAGTCGGCCAGCATTGGCGTGTTGTGAGTGTAGATTCCAGGAAGGCCGAGGTCAGAACCATACAGGTCGGCGTTGAAATGCCAGTGGCTTGGTCGGCTGGTCATCTGCACCTCAGGCTCAGGTCGATGGACGCCGCTACAGTGCGCCAACACGGCTCCATAGAGAGACCTAACATATTCGTGAACACACCGTATTCCTTCCAAGTCCAATTTCTGTAGCTTGGTGTCTCCCCTGATCGCGAGGAACCGGGTTCTTTCCATAACGTCCTCTGACTTGACTCGCGGATGCTCGACCTTGTAGAAGAGCTCATACCTCAGAAACGCCTGAAAGAGTCGCTTCTTCTCATCATAGTTGAGCTTGTTCAAGTCGAAAGGGGCATGGGTATATATAGAGTGACTCCGTCCTTTCGACACGTTGTCAAGACAGAGGTATGCTCTCGGGATACTTGGTGATGTTGCCTTGGCCATGTAATCGCTCATGTACTTGTGTAGCCGACGAAAGAGGCCGCCAAGTTTGACGATGCTTTCCCTATCCTCAGTCACGAGCGGGTTGGGGAATTGTCTGTGCGACCACCTTGACATGTGGCGGGCAACTGCCGTCTCGTACTCGTCATGGGGAGTAACTCGAGTTGAAGGAAAGTGAATGATGGCCATGGCGTCTTGGAGGAGGTCATTGTCGAGGTTGTTGGATAGCTGTTCCCGTGAAATGTATGCTTTGTAGTGAAGATAATACCTGAGCATGAAGGGCGACGCCATACACAGCCGACCCATGTCATCCTCGGAGTGTAGGAGGATGAGAATACGAGCCCGGATCTCTGGCGAGAGTGATACGAAGGGATCCATGGATGCATTGAAGGGGGGCAGTTGTCGGTATGTATGTCGTGAATGGCTAAGTTATTGATGGGGCAAGATGTGGAATGCTGCTTGGAGAGGAATCTTTAGATGAAGTGCTGGCTCTTGAAAGTACAAGATCTCGCCGAGGAGATGAGTAGGTCAGTCCTTCCATAATTACAAGCTAAACCACTTGGTCTTGCTGTCTTGTTCAACTTCTTGTATTATTGTGTCTCTTGACATTTTTAGAGAAGGAGGCCCTCAGTACATGTTAACGACCAAGAGTTGAGGGTCATCAAGGAGTCCCGGCTGGGTTAATATAAGAAATCGCTAATAAATGAGACTAAGATGTGGCACTAAGTAAATAAAGGAAATATTATGGGTTGGACAATCGAAGCTCAGAGTGAAGGGAATTAAGGAGTGGGAGCCTGACGCAGGTAATGGTCTCCATAATGAATTCACGTTATTGCGTATTGCTAATCACAGGATTTGAGTCTTCTGTTACATTTATGACCTCGAAGTAAGCTAGAATCCCGAATAAATAAAGGTTTGTTTCAATTCTATGGATGTTGGGGTCCGAAGCACTGGGAGACAGCAATTCTCCGTCCACCCTGTATCGTGAGAGTTGTAATCTGCTCTTAGTGGCGAAACCCGTCATGACTCGATATGTGACAGTCCCTCATAATGCCTTGCAATAGTTACTTGAATACTAAATAGATAGATTATTGTAACATCTGAGGATGCATTGAAATTATGATTTTACTAAATAGCCTTCTCACACATGATGTTTTAGTGAGTGGTGGTTGATGTGTTAGTTCCCACATTAAGCAATATACTCTTATCCAACTCAACCACTTGACATCTACCACCCCAACAACATATTTTGTCTCAATCCCTAGGGCACTATTGATAGGTACTGATGAGTTCCCTGAGAGTGGGCAGCCAGACCAGGATCTGTGTTGGTCAACTCCACCCACACCAACCATCCCTAGTCGGCAATTGGAGTCACATCCCCATCCAATTACAAGGCGTGGTGGCAGAGTGGTCTAATGCGATAGACTAGAAATCTATTCTCTTCGGAGGCGTCTGTTCGAATCAGGCCCACGTCGGTTGGTATTTTCTTTTTGTTTCTCTTTGTGGTTGTTGATGAGTTAGTTGGCTTCTTTTTGGTGTTGGTTTAAGATGTTTGGCGGATGGGATGAATTGACCGGGTGTTTATGTGGTTTAGGTATGAATCAAGAAACAGCAGATTCGGTTTGGTTTCTTCTCGTCCTTATTCATTAGTTAGTGAAGGCTCTCTGGGTGATTCGTGAGTGTCGGTGTTGTACGCAACTGGAGAAATCCTCCGTAGATGCTGATGTAGTATTCCTCCTCCAAAAGGTTATGCGAGTGCGAGCTCGCATATTTGGCAAAACCACCCTAATGTATCATCTCTGTAAGCCTCCGATCTGTCAGTTTAGCCCGCACCCCGGCGGAATGGGACGATACAACCAGTTGACCAGGTCTACGTACACCAGAAGGGCAACATGCTGCGATATCAAACCCTTGCAATATCTGAAGCGGTATAAAACTCTTGTCTGAAGGATTTGCGGAGTTTCGGTTACGGAAAACATTTTGCTCGCCGAGTCGGCCAGGCAGTTGTGTGTTTTCGTCGTCTCACCACGTCAAAATCCTCCGATCGTCATCTCCACCCATGGTGACCAAGCTCCTGATGCCTGCCTTGTTTCTTTTCAAGTTATAACTGTCTGCGTTTGCTCGAATATGTAAAGTTCTGCCTTTTCTGTTGTTCTTCATTGAGTTGAGACCTTTTAAGCTTAAACCGACATGACTGTTGAACAAGTCAAAGACGAAACGGCTCCTTCTGGGCAGATGAGCACCTCTCCTGACTCTTCCAGTCTTTCAGCTAGACCAAAGAGCGATGAGGAAGCCCAGGATGCTGCACCAGACTCTCCGAAAGATAACCTGGCTTTCAACAGAGACTACCGGTTCTGGATGATCATGTTTACCCTCGTCATATCCACTCTCCTCGCATCTCTTGAATCAACTGTCGTCATTACTTCTCTACCTACCATTGTCGAAAATCTTCAACTTGGAAGTAGCTACATCTGGGTCACCAATATCTTCTTTCTAACAAGGTGAGTCCCCTCCGCTTAACTGCCAGTTAAGCCCACTGACTCTCTGCAGTGCTTGTGTTCAACCCCTCTTCGGCCAACTCTGCAATCTCTGGGGTCGCAAGAGGGTCATGATGTTCATCTTTGCCGCGTACACCTTTGGAAGCGGTATTGCTGGTGGTGCTAATGGAGGCGCCATGCTCATCGCCGGTCGGGCTATTCAAGGCATCGGCAGTGGCGGCGTGAACATGGCTGCCGATGTCATCGTCTCTGACTTGGTACCCCTGCGATACAGAGGAAACTATATCGCTATGCTTTTGCTTGTGGCAACCATTGGATTCGCCGTTGGACCTTTCTTGGGTGGTGTCATTGTTGAAAACACTACCTGGCGATGGGTAGGTATCCTCACATATTCCCAATGACTGCGCTGACTCGTTAGGTGTTTTATCTTAACCTTCCTATTGGAGGCCTTGCTATTGTTGTCACTTATCTCTTCGTCAACTTGCAATGGAACCGTCAAGAGTCGACAATGGCCAAGCTCCGTCGAATCGATTACATCGGCAACGCCATCCTCATCGCGGCGAGCATCTCGATCCTTATAGCACTCACATGGGCCGGCCCGATCTATCCTTGGTCCGACGCTCGTATCTTGGTCCCATTGATCGTCGGACTACTTGGACTAGTTGGATTCGTCGTTTATGAAGGTTCAGGCTTCCCCTCTGAACCCGTCATGCCCATCCGGCTGTTCCCGAACAGAACATCTCGTATCGTCTACATCAACACCTTTCTCAACATGGTACTCATCTTTTGGTGCTACTTCTTCCTACCTCTTTACTTTCAGGCCGTACAAATTTCCACTCCTTCTCGATCCGGAGTGCAGATGCTTCCCGTGGCCCTCATCGCCATCCCCGGCGCTGCACTATCGGCCTTTATGCTCTCAAGATGGGGCAAATACAGGGCTCTACACATCGCCGGCTTCTTCCTCATGACTCTTGGCGTAGGCCTTCTCGCTATTCTCGAGGAAGACAGTCCAGATGCAGCGTGGGTTCTCATCCAGTTCCTCCCCGCCATCGGCTCTGGTTTCTTACTCAACACGCTGCTCCCTGCCTTTCAAGCTTCGGCGGATGAGATTGACCAAGCTGCAGCGACGGGGACTTGGTGTTTTATGCGTACCTTTGGCACGATCTGGGGCGTTGCAATCGCAGGGACCGTGTTCAATTCGTACACGAAGCAGTACGCATACATGATCGATAGTGAACTGGCCAGGGAGGTACTCAGCTCCGGAGATGCATATGCCAGCGCGACCAGGGCCTTTGTAATGCAGTTTGAGGAACCCATCAGGGGTCAGATCCGTCACGTATTTATGTTGGCTCTTCGAAAGGTCTATATTATTTCTGTGGCATTTGGGGGACTGGCCTTTTTACTTGCTCTGTTTGAGAAGGATATTCCCCTGCGGACGGACTTGAATACACAGTACGGCTTGGAAGAGAAGGTGCCTGATGATTTGAAGGCCAACGAGTGAGTGTTGGTTAGAGGGCCTGTTGATTATGGGCACCTGTCAATACCATGCTCTCGCGTTATATCGTCTCCATGCAACCCTGAGCTTGAGAGTGAGGTAGATGCCAACTCTCAGTCCTAATATTAGCTAGACATTATCCAATTTACTCTAAACTTTTGGCGATTCGGGTAAGAGCATCTTAATAATAAGGGAGAGTTATGTAAATTCTTGGATAGATTCACAGGTAGGTAACTTGGGGGGAAAACCATTCTAATTTCTTTTGCAACTTTATGTAGTGTTTAGATGAACTCTTTAACAGCTTCCCAGAAAGCTTGAGGATCCTCACTCATGGGAAGATGACCTGTTTGGGGCACTATCTTAAGTTCTGCCCCCTTATCGCCAAGCAATCCCTTGAATCCATCCATCGCCTTGACCAAAGCACCATTGGCGTCTCCTTCGCCTACAACCAACAGCCCAGGAACCTTGCAGCCTCCCATCTTAGGCTTAAGGTCATAATCCCAGAGCGCAGTGCAGCTATACTTGAAGCCCTCGACACTGTTGGTAGCCACGAGGTCTACCATCCACTTGACAGTCTCGGTCTTGTTCTTCACGGTCTCAGGATGGAACCATCGTGAGACGGTCTGCTCGGCAAGCTTGTTGATTCCCTTTCCATTGTCCTCTTCGGCGATGGCTGTGCGATCCTTCCAAGCTTGAGTGTTTGCCGGGCTTGATGTGGCGTTGAAGTCACAGGCAACAAACTTTCCAACGCGCTCAGGGTATTTGATGGCAAAGTTTAGTGTGGTGGCTCCGCCCATGGAAACTCCGATGAGAATGTCAAGCTTGGTGATGCGTAGGGCGTCGAGGACCGTGAGAAGATCGTCGGCTAGGTTATCCATGGTGGCAGCGACAGGTGGTTGAGGCACCGAGTGTCGTCCACGGGTATCATATCGCAGGATGCGAAGATCGGGTCGCTCACGCTTGAGAATCTCAATGAAGGGATCCCACATGTGCAATGATGTCAGCAGGGAGTTGCTGAAGGCAACGGTTGGAGCATGAGGCTCCGGGTTTCCCTCTAGCCGATAAGGGATTGCAAGAGAGTCAGAGGTGGTGATGTAGGACTCAACAGCAGCATTGGGACCGGGTGTTGTCTTGGTCTTGGAGTCGGAAGAGATGAATGCAGCTGTTGAAGGAAGCTTGGAGAGCGAAGACAGCTCACGGGGAGCTGGACCAAAAACGTAGAAGAGCGAGTAAGTCCGGCGGCCCTTGGAGGCAACATACTTGTCAAACACCTCAGTACGCCAGGGAGTGTCCATTGACGCCTTGTGCTCCTTTCCACCCTGACCGTTCACCTTGGCATAGTCGTGCAGCGCATAGTAGCTCGTCTTGCCCTCTCCTTCAAGATACGACGTCTTGAAGATGCGCGAACGCAACCAACCCGGAACCTTGGCCAGCATCTCAATGTGCTCCTCAATGACCCACTTCGCGTATTGTTCGCTAGCTCCTTCAACGTCTTTCAGTTGAATGTCAACAGCAGCCGTCTGGATGCCCTCTGCCTCTTCATCAGACAACTTCTCGAGGGGAACAAACTCGGACGACTCCTTGGTATGGACCAGGTCAAAAAAGTATCGCTTCACATCCACCTGACCAATTGTCTCGGCCTCTCTAGGAGAACGGTTCGCGCGCAATGTCAAGTAGGTCTCGGTCTCGAGGTGCGACATTGACGTCACGTCGTATGCAGCGAGAAAGGTCGGCTCCAATCCGTCGGTCGCCTTGTATCGGAGACCGTTGGAGAAGATCTGGGGGAGACGGAGGCGGGTCGGTCCGTGCTCGTTATTATACCACTCGTGGAATTGATCCAGAGACAGCCCCGGCTTGGGCTGCATGGTAACGTAGAGCATGCCAGGTGTCGACATGGTGGCTAGGTTTGATGATGCGGGAAGTGGTAAGGAACGTAGTCTAGGATGTCAATGACCAAGGGAGGGAATTCACGATACATATAACAGCGCCCTCAGCGCCTCCGGAAGAGTGATTTACATGACGACAGGTGGAGTATCGTCGGCAACGACGCGATTCGGCTTCGGCAAATGAATCGGGATGTGGTCGATGTGGAATGTGTAAACGTTTACCCCGCAGCTCACCGAGAAGTGCAGGGGTCTTGAAAGGGACCCTTGGTCGTTGACCGAAATATCGATTGACTGCCCCTCCAAACGGGCCGTTAGAACGTACGTGCAGTGCAGATGCGGTGCTGCATCTGTTGACAGAGGGGAGTCGCTGTGCTTTCTTATCCTATCGAGCTTCCATCTTCCAATATCCTCTCTTCTCTTCTGTTTCCTCTTCCCTCGTATCTTGAGCGCGTTAATTCGGCACATGTCAACCTCCGTCGCGGTCGGCCTCCCGCATGAAGCTTCCCGCTCGCCCAATCTGCTTCTGTCTTGCGGCGTCACAGTCTGCAAGCTGCCGCCTCAGCTGACGTGGAAGAGGGGTTATTTCTGCTGCTAAGCGTCTTGATCGCTGAAGAGAAGCCGTAGTGCAGTGAGCAAGCTAGCGCATTCAAAAGCAGAGCTCCGACCTGACCCAGATACAGAAAACACATTCAGTTTGATGCCCTCGAGCGAAACTCGGTCTTCTTGATCTACAAGTATCGGGACTTGACGACTCTGTTCAACGTGACTCCTACCGAGCAGAGTGGTCAGAAGACAAACAGCACCACCACAGCTGAGCGCTTCGCGCAACAGCCAAGATGGAGGTTTTCTGCAAAAGTGTCCCCCAGGACTTGTCTGAAGAGAGCTTCAAGCGAGAGTTGGTCCCTCTCATGAAAGCCCTCAACATCTCAGACTGGACATGCGACAAAGCAAAACGAAGACCTCAAGCCTGGATCAAATTCCTCCGCGCCGCAGACGGCCAAAAGTTCTTGAACAAGCATGGAAAGTACACGCCCGAGTCAGACCAGCAAAAAGAGAATGAACCCCCAAGAAATCCACTCCGGCCAAGGATCAAGCCACGCGCTATTGCCCGTCTCTACATCCTCAAGACGGCTGTGTATGTGGAGAAGAGCACCCGTCCTATCGACAAGTATGTCATCGCGCACCTTAAGCATGATCGCGATCAAAAGGCTCGGTCGACTGCGAGGGATCCGGAAGCTCCTACGCAAGCCTTCTGGGTTGCTGGCCTCAGCTGCGGCGGGAATACATTTCGTGGTCCTTCAAAGATACTCACGTTTGTTGAACAGGTGTCTTTGGCCTTGCCCAGTCTCACCAAGGGAAAATTCACACCACAGTGGTTGACTATCGAGGTGGATTTCGGTGCTCGATTGGATTTCCACAATGACTCGATTCAGGATCTCATCGCGAGCCGCAGTGACAATTCATTCACCTTGGTTCTTCAAGAGCCACCCCGTATCTACCGCCCCCATAGCGCACCAGACAACAAGAACGTCAAGTGGAAGCGAGCTCAGGAGATGAACGATTGGGGATTGTTTCACGCCTACTCATCAAGTTGTCTCGTCTATCGCGTCTATTTGATGCATTCCACCGACTTTGACAACATTTTACGCTTGATCAAATCCCGAGACATCTTGGCCGTTACCAATCACGAACTTCCATCAGTTCAATGGAGCTACATGGAAGATGCGAGCACCAACGCCGTTCGAGGACGACATCAACTGATCGAAAGGGCTAAGCGTCTTCTTTCAACTGGGCTTGTACCATTCGCCATCTTGTTCCAGGTCCAGGCTCTCGTGTGGAACAACTACATCAACCCCGCCAGCGGGATACAGCTTCTCGATATTCTAGAGCAGGTTGCAATCGACGCCAAGGAGAAGAAGGTTGCCATCCCTGTTACGACTGATGCCATGAAGACACTACTCCAGCGAATCCCTTACCCTTGTCCTGGTACCGACCCTGCAGAGCTGGATGTTGTGAGCATCATGACAGAAGTTATGAACGCGGAATACGAGTATCGGGAGGAAAACCCTCAAAGAGACAGAATTTACGGATCCAAACTACCAGATCATCAGGTTTGGGTGTTTAAAGCCTTGGTCACGCCCACACGAGTGCTTCTCCACGGACCTGATGCTGAGAGCAAGAACAGAGTGCTGAGAATGTTTCCGGAGAACAATGATTCGTTTCTGCGTGTCATATTCTGTGATGAGGATGGCCAGGATTTGAACTTTAACCCTCGCATCGACAACGAGGACACTTTCAGTCGGTACCGAAAGGTCATGGATGATGGCATCGACATTGCTGGTAGGAAGTACACCTTTCTCGGCTTCTCCCATTCTTCATTGCGTTCCCACTCTGCTTGGTTCGCGTCTCCGTTCGTCGATGGGAACTATCAGAGCCAGACTATCTCTGTGATTCTAGAGGCTCTGGGAGACTTCCAGGACATCCGAGTCCCAGCCAAGTGCGCAGCACGAATTGGCCAGGCTTTCTCAGAGACCCCATACGCCGTGCCACTCTTCGAAAATAGCATCACGACTCGCTATATCCCAGACATCAAGACGGCCGATGGCTCACGAGTGTTCAGTGACGGTGTTGGGACAATTTCCCTAGATGCTCTGGAAGATGTTTGGACCTACCTTCCCATGCGTTCTGCCGCACCAACCTGTCTTCAAATTCGCTGGGGCGGCTTCAAAGGCATGCTCTCGTTGGACACCAGACTTGAGGGCAAGGTGTTTTGTGTTCGAAAGGAGTCGATGATGAAGTTCCCGAGCAATGACCTGACGGAGCTTGGGATCTGCGATACATCGTCAAAGCCCCTGCGTCTTGTCTTGAATCGTCAAATGATCAAAATTCTAGAGGACATGGGGACCAAGAATGATTGGTTCTTCGACTTGCAGAACAATGCGCTCAACGTGTTGCGCGGCGTCACGGCCAGCGCGCACAACACCAGCACATTCCTTGAATACCAGACAATCGGCGTCAACATGGGTCTTCCCAAGCTTGTGAAGCAGCTGGACAGAATGGGCATCGATTACCGCAGGGACAAGTTTCTCAAATCGGCTGTTGAGCATGTCGTTCTCCGAGAGCTGAGACTTCTCAAGCACAAGGCCCGTATTCCGGTTGAGAAGGGCGTGACTCTGTTTGGTGTCATGGACGAGACGGGTTTCCTTGAGGAGCGTCAAGTCTATGTCACGTACGACAAGACGTATGGTGTGAACAATGGCATGCGTATCAACGCTACGCTTGAGGATGGAATCATCTTGGTCACTCGCTCGCCAGCTCTACACCCAGGAGATATCCAAGTCGTCGAGATGGTGACACCTCCCAAAGGGCATCCCCTAAGGAACCTCCAAAACTGCATCGTTTTCAGTCAAAAGGGCGAACGCGATCTACCGAGTCAACTGAGCGGAGGCGACCTCGATGGAGATTTGTACAATATCATCTGGGATGAGCGGGCCATGCCGGAGAAGGTCTGGAGTCCAGCCGACTATCCACGAGTCACGCCTGTGCCACTGGATCGCCCAGTAACTTCCAAGGACATTGCCGATTTCTTTATCAATTTCATGAGAACCGACATATTGGGCATGATTGCAACACGTCATGTCATGTTGGCTGACTCTCACGACTTGGGAACGCTTCATCATGAGTGTATTGCACTAGCAGAGATGCATTCTACAGCTGTTGATTTCTCAAAGACGGGTATCCCAGTGGAAGTCAAGAAACTGCCAAGGCCACCGCGTTTTCGGCCCGATTTGTAAGTGCAGTGTTGGAGTAATTGACACATCTGCTAATTAGGAAACCAGTCTGGCGATGGCGCCACCGCTGAAGCTCTATGACCTTGGCCAGATTGATCATATTGGAGATCCTGAGGAGTACGATGAGGATGACATTATGGCTCGAGCGAAACCAAAGTACTACAAGTCGACAAAGATTCTCGGTCATTTGTACCGAAGCGTTGATGAGAATAAAATCTGGCATGAGAATATTCATCGCAAGATTGCTACGGGTGGACCATCGGTTTGGGATCAGCTGTTGACCATTGTCGAGACCGAGATTGTCAAGTACAAACTCGATATCGATTGGAAACGCAGGACCGAGGAGGCTTGGAAGATTCGCAACGTGTAAGTTGGAAGTACAGTACACACTGAAGATGAACCACATACTGACTAACTTTATAGTTACGAGTCGACTATTGAGGACAACATGTGGCGCTTTTCAGAGAATGCGCGCTCATGTCTATCTGAAGTTGAAGTCTTTTGCGGATTCATCCTAAACAAAAAAGGTGGACAGACGCGACGACAACGCGACTCATCAATCAAGCTAAAAGAAGAAATCGACCGGATAATGACGTGGATCGTAAAACTAATCCGCGACCGTGGCGTTGGTAACGACGCCGAAACCCTGAGCACGACTACCGAGGCTTCTTCTGTGGCGGCTCCGAACCGGTGGAGAGAGGATGCGGTGGAGCTATGCTGGGCGTGCGTCGCCGTTGCCTGCATCAAAAAGGAAGATGCGCCGCTCGTGTATCACGGGACCGGAGAGCTGCAGAGCTTTCGTGTCGTGGCGGCTTGTTGTCTTCTTAAGGAGTTGAACAATCTGGCTAGGAAGATGGATGTTAGCTCGGGAGGTGGATTTGTGGGTGTTGGACGTGGTGGACGAGGCGGTAAGAGAATGACCCTTCCCCTACGATGATTTATGAGAGAGAGAGCGATGATGATATCATGACAAGAGTGTTTTATCTGTCGGAGCTAAGGACAAGTTAACTACCATGTATTGTAATCTTCTAGAAGAGTCTCCTTGACCTGTCAATCACGGTAGTTGAACGGAACATTTGACATGTGAATTCAGGTTGTCAAGGCAATGTTTTAACCAAAGAATCAGTACATGAACAGGTGATGGGGAATTATGCTTATTCGTAGGGCTGAAGGCAAAAAAGTAAAATTGCCTGATTGGCCTCGTGCAGAGACGAAAAAAATCGTATCCATATTTAATATCCTTATCTCGTTTTCTTATTTAAAAATGTCATGTTACGAATGATCGTAAGTTGTCACGGTGTTTTTGTAAGTTGAGTGTGATTCAGTCATGTGGCCTGGTAACGACATTTCAATCTCCCCCCTTTTACAACTGTATCCATCTTCACCCCGAAATACTTTAAACAACGGATATTCGGATCGAAAGGCTTACTATGCGTATGCATCAACTTCTTTTATTCCCTTTACAATCATTCATTTCAGGGTCCAAATCTTTTCCTTCAATAAAACAGTCAGCCTTACCCTACATGTCAGCGAAGAAGCCGCGTGGCAATTGAGTACCGGGTCTAGAAGGCGCATTAAACACCCCCTTTTGGTGTTATTCTCCGTCGGAGATTTTGCCTCTCTCGTATAATTCGGGGCCAATTTTGACCGCTTCATTCTTCCCTTCCCACGTGAAGTCGTTTCAGCCTCTACTTGCACATGCTTCTTGGCAGTTTTTTATTTTCTAATAAGAGGAAATAAGCAGATGGACTGCTGGGTCAAATGGGTCCCGGTCCTGCCAGCGAATTCCAACACCACTTTGACATGTTTCCATTGGATAGTGGTCGTCTGACTGTGGCCTGCGTTGGATGTTTGAGCAGACATTTTGCCATATCCGTGTACCTGGGACATCTGTCGTCATCCCGAGGTTCAATTCCTTTTTTTGGGGTCCCTTATTTTTTTTGCGAGCCTCACTAGCCTCGTATGATTGTTGGTTGTTCTTGGGTATACAAATGGTTAAAAGATGAGGTCCCGTGAGACAAGGCCAAGAGTGTGTGTGTGTCTCTTCTTGATATAACGACCGCCTTTGGTCTCTCTCGACTTTTTTATTTTGCAATCATGGATAACTATCTAGGTTTTGAATTATCAACAATGCCGTCCTTTAGGACAATACGTCACATACGTCAACAACTATTTGGGGAGGCGGAGCGCATCGACGATGAGGCTGCGTTGGGGTCCGATTCAACAAAACCCGACAAGGAGAAGAGCGTGGTGGTTGGACACACAACAACAACAGAAGATCTGTCGCATCGGTGGACAGTCGCCAATGTCAACAACGGTCTCGTCAGGCTACCGACGGAATTACACATGATGATCATGGAGAACCTCACCTTTGGACAGGTTGAGGCTCTGCGGCGAACATGCCGAGCCCTCCGCGGCCGCATCAGCAAGCCCGTGATTCGAGATGTGTTTCCCGGTATCAAGTTTGAGCTCTTATCAACATGCTACCGGTGTCTCTGTTACAATCCCCTGAGGGATACTCTCATCCGGGCAGACGAGTCGGACGCCAGGTATCCCTTGGCCAGCGAATGCCTCGACTGCGTCGCCGCGAGGAAGGGATTCATGGTCGGACGCAGGTACACACTCGGGACGTGGGCGAGCGTCTGGGTGTGTAGATACTGCGGATATCCCGTCACGTCTGCGGCGGCGTGGAACGAGCCAGAGTTTCACCGCCTGTGCTACAGGAGGTTTCACTGGATGCTCTTTTACTTTTTCCTCGTGGGGATTGCGCAGGGGCTCGTTACCATTATAGGGTCGGCGCTGTGTTGGGGTTTCTATAATAACGAGAAGATGGTTCTGGCGCCTACGATTGTAAGTAGGGCTCTTGGTCTAAGGGAAAAGGTTTGCTGACGGGAGTAGGTCAACTTCTTTATGGCGTCTTGGGTGTTTTGCCTGACGCTGTTGAGAAACGTAGAGCTGAGGACGTACCACTGGACTTTGATACTAGAGCTTGGGATCTTGGGACTTTGGATTCCTCCCCTGCTCACGATATTCATGAGTGCTCGGGGCAGACCAGACAGACCGTCCCCAGCCGATGTTGCAACAATCTTCTTTGTCGTCAGCAACATGTAAGTCAAAACTGTGAACCTGTGTGAAAAGAAGAAGAACGTACTAACCCTTGAACAGCATGTTTCGCGTCGTCAACGTCCTTGGCAACACAATCCTTATGTCCGAGTACAAGCTCTGGCAGCGCCACCGACCGAACCAGTCACTAATAGAACGGGTCATGAGCAAGACTGCCGCCATCTTAGTCTTTTGGACGTACCCGCAGAGCGTGGAGCAAAAGTATCCGGGGAAATGGTGGTTGACGAGGCGAGAGCCGCAAAAGGTCTGAATCCAACACTACCTAAGCGGAGAAAAAGAAATCCGGGGGTTGACCGAGATCTTGCATGTTGGATACCGGCGGGACAAGGGGGAGAGAGGAGAGATTCTGGGGTAGTGGCCCGGAGACATGGAGACTGGGGAGAGAGAGAGAGAGAGAGTCGATTGGCTCGACGAAACCCAACTGACACATCACAGTCGAATCTCTTGTCAGCAAATCTTGGATCTCTGTCGAGTCGTTCCGTCTCTCTTCTGAATCTCGGATTCAAGGGGGGTTAATGCACGGATGGGATCTAGCAAAAAACCTGAGAATGCAACACTACTCGTGGGAAAGTGTGCTCTCCCCCCCTCCCCCCGTCAGCTTCAGCCCAACACACACTATGGCGTACCAAGGGGAGATTGATCTCCGTTTGACTGAGCTGAAGCATTGATCAGTTCTCTCCAATAAGGCCGAGAACACACAAAAAACTCAACAAAAGAACTTTAGCTTCACGCGCGGTGCTGTTTCACTCGAGGCACATCCAATTTCGGCACCCTTGGAGATTTCACAACTTTTGGACAAAACTCTCTGTTCAATCTTGTTTGCTTTTACGGGCTTTTGTGTGTGGGCTCATCAGCTGAGATACCTAGGCTGCCATCTTGGTCGGAGTCTCAGCGTGATTGCTCGCAATCTTGGTGTTGCAAAAGTCTGCATTCTGATCATCCGGCTCAGCAGCAGCTCTCTTACCTCCTTGACCGAAAGCACCCTGCAAACTCTGCGACAAGCTCTGGCCGCTTCTGGTGTCTTGACCACTGTTGTCATCATCCCCCTGACTATCGGCGGCGGCGGCGTTCCCGGACTTGGGCACTCGAGGCTGGTGCTGATCATGATGTGTCGCGTTCCTCCTCGTGGGCGTCCCGTCATAGTTGCTCGCCACCCGTGTGTCCTTGGTCTCATCCCCTGTACCCGACTCTGCAGTGGCCCCCGTACCAAATATGCCGCCCAGGATGGCACTTCCAGAAGCACCGCTCGGCGATACTCCCCCGCGCTGCTTGGCCGTCATCTCGATGGAGCGGACGTTTGCACCTCCGGCGCCGACGCCACCGCCCACTCCCCCGCTGGGGAGCTTCTCCAGGGGCGCGGTAGACCCTTCGGTCCTCTGGGGGTTGACGTGGCTCAGCTCGTGGCCGCCAGTTACGGCGTTGCCCCCGATGCCTGCGCCAGAGAGACCCTCGTCCCTCTTGGCTTGGGCCCTGTCCCTGCGTGCCTGCTCGTCGCTGACCTGGGGTTTGCTTCTGGACTTGTAGTAGATGCCGGCGCCGAGGAGGGCTACTCCTGCGCCGATGGGGACGGCGGCGGAACGTTGTTGGTTTGCGCCAAAGACCTGCTTCATGATGTAGAAAGATGTGATATTATAGAATTATAATTGTTGGAACTGTGAGATTTAGCAGGTAGTGAATAACTAGACATGACCACATATTCAATAGATTTTTCTACTGCTTCTGTTCGTGACGTCTTCGATAGAGCCGTCTACTCATGATGACAACATCAACGTGTAAGTCAAGACCAAAAACAGCAACGCCAGGAACGGACAATCACCCAATTTCCCAGATGTTTCTTTTAACGTCAAGTGAATAAAAAGCCATTAAACAATTGTAATTACGATGAGAGAGTTAAATTACGATTAAACTGGTCATCTTCTGATCGAGTTCCCATGGTAAACATGTTCAATCTCGAATATCCATGACGACTCGAACAAACCCTTGACTCTTTCGGTCCTTCTTTACTCCGGCCGGACCTTGGAGAAGCAAGTACCGAACAAGCATCTCATTGGTTCTGAGTCTAATGCATGCATGCATTCCACCCCCGGTTGCAGTGCTAAAAGGCGGAGCCGCGTTTTGGCGGATACTAGCGGGTGCTTCGGAGCCGCAAGCTAATGTACGGTGGTTCTTCCCCTCATCTCACTTGGTGCATTAGGCTGTTTTGCAGGGGTTCGAGTCGAAAAGCATGGGGAAAAGGGAGTTTTGAGGATGGCTTGCTTGAAAGATGGACATGATGTTCGTTTGTCAAGTCATGGGGTTTACAGAATGGGAAGATGAACTTATTTTCTTGATAGAAACTAGTCTAGCAAAGCAAAGCAAAGCAAAGCAAAGCAAAGCAAAGACAAGAGTTTCTCGTATTGATATTGTCAAAGGGCTGAACAAAACATACCCTGGTATGTAAAACGGGCCGTCGAGAATTTGGAGAAGGTGCATTTCCAGTACGTAAAGTTCACTCTTGGCTTGGCATCTCATTTACGGGCGTATCGAAGAAGCTCCAGCCAGGCCTTATTGGAGACAATGAAGGCTGTGTACATGGCCAAATACATACTACCCATATTCAATCTGCAACCGGCACGCACCATGATCGACCCATCAACGCACATCTTTCCAGAGTAGAAAGCATCTGCCACGTAGTTACACACACACACACACACACACAATAGGTCTCTCTCTTTCCTAATGTGTATGTATATATCCACACAAAACAAGATGCGGATCCGAAGTTTTGCTTCTTGTGTTGAGAGCCAACCATGACCACGGAACACCATGTCCACATCTAAAAGGCTCCGGGGAATTGGCATCAGTCCGGGGCCCCGATCAAGGAAGGAAAAAAAAACATGGGGTTGGGTCTTGTTCTTTTCTGGAGATCCTCTTCCCCAGATGTGTTGTGGTCCCCCCTTTGATCCAGAAAGTCATGCTTCAAGGAGGTCAGCTGCTTCTTTTTACTCCTCCACGTCTAGAGTTGCATGTCCCCCCATTCCCTCCACACTTTTTTAATCCCAATCCCCTCACAGAAGAAAAAAGGACCCCGTCAACGGCGCGTAGTGTAGATTGAACCAGGCTCTCGGTTGGCCGGAGGATGGATTCCGCCTTGGGACTCTCTTCCCCCTTCCCACACATCTGCATGTACAGAGATCCCCAACAACGCCCATTCCTGGGGCCCCATGCAACTCGTGTCAACCTCTCCCCCCCTCCCCTCCGCATCCAGAACGACGGTGAGGCTTTAGGGCTGTTTCTGTTTGGTCGAATCCTCGTCGGGCGAAGGGATCGTGTGGGGAATTTTTCCTGGGGGGGGGACTCCAACTTTTGACTAGTGTTCGTCCCCCGCAACCAGAGAGAGGCGTTGGGTCCCTTGTTGTACGTACCTTTTCATGGAGAAGATCATTAGTCTCTTCATCCCCCTGTCCGTTGCCCTGATGAATCCTAGACACTGGACTCAGGCCGGCACATGCTGCCCTTGACTCGTTAGTTACGGATGGACCGGCGGGCGGCGCCACCTTGTAGCAGCAGCTGTATGGTTACAGTTACGCCTGAACGGACAGGCGGCGCTTGGAGACACATGAGATCGTCTTGGCTCCTCTTCCCCTAGTGGTGGAGATCTGGCTTGGCTTAGCTTTTTTTCTTGGTACCACTCATGAGAACTGGGGAAAAAAGCACACAACGAGAGTCAGACTGGCCTGCCTGCTACTACCGCATGGGGGCCCGGGGGGAAAGACCGGATCAAAGGGTGGCGCCCCTTGTTCCGTGCCAATCTGGGGGACCTGGTCCTTGGAAGGGCTTTTGCAGATGCCAATGGCCTGATATAAGTCTGGGGGACACCTCGACATTCCTCGAATTGAGTCTTGACATTGACTGGTTTCATCATCCTTCTTTCTTCTTCTTCTCGAGCAACATCAAGATACCAATCCCCATCCAAGAGGAAATCGATTCTTGACGCCTCACCCTTTGCTCTCTCTCTCTCTCTTCTCCCTTTTCACCTCCCTCGAGAGGTCCATCACTCTGGATACCATCACCACAATGGCCACCACCGAGCACACCGAGCAGCTCCACGAGAAGCACAATGGCATGAACGGCAACTATGACCCCGAGGCCCAGCGCATGGATGCCCTCAAGCAGTTCCGCTCCGCCGCCAGCGTCCAGATGAGCCCTGAGCTGTTCGAGAAGCTCTACCTCTCGCCCATGAACGAGGTCAAGGGAGACCTTCGACAGACCTTTGGCAACCCTACTCCCATGTACGCCCGCCCACTCGAACTCCCCAGTATAGCTTCAATGACTGACTTATATATATAGCGCCCTTGTTGGTTTCCTTCTCGCCTTCACCCCCCTGACCTGCTGTCTCATGGGCTGGCGAGGTGCCGGCGGTAGCGGTGCTTCCGACAAGTGAGCCTCTCGCCTCCAACCTTTTCCTATATACCATACTAACAACATCATCAGCGCTGTCTACGTCTTCATGGGTGGTCTCCTCATGCTCGTCGGTGGTATCCTCGAGTGGGTTCTCGGAAACAGCTTCCCCGCCTGCGTCTTCTGCTCGTTCGGTGGCTTCTGGTTCTCCTACGGTGGTACCCTCATCCCGGCCTTTGGAACCTACGCCGCGTATGCCCCTGCCGATGCCACTTCTGCCGCTGAGGGTCTCACTACCACAGGCTTCAACGCTAGTCTCGGTAAGCTTTTACAGAAATCAAACGGTTATCGAGTGTATATACTAACAGACTCAAGGTTTCTGGCTGCTGTTCATGGGTGTCTTGACCTTTGTCTTCCTCATCTGCTCTCTCCGCACCAACCTTGTCTTTGTCGCCATCTTCTTCAGCCTGTGGTTCTGCTTCATGCTCCTGACTGCTGCTTTCTGGACTCTGGCTCAGGACTTCACTGGCAAGGCCAAGCTTGCTCAGAAGCTGACTATCGTATGTGCTTCCTTTCCTCTATACAGAGATGATATAAACTAACTTGCTATAGGCTGGTGGTGCTTGCGGTTTCGTCACCTGCATGTCCGGCTGGTACATCCTCATCGCCGTCCTCTTCGCCATTGTCGACTTCCCTATCCAGATCCCCGTCGGCGACCTGTCTACCGTCATCAAGGGCAAGAGCGAGAAGGAGCGCCAGGCTTAATTTACACTACTACACATACTGGTAAAAGGGAGGTTCCCACGAGAGAACCTGTTTCCTTGTGGCGTTGTCGAAAGGCGTTGCTCCAGTCAACGATTCGATTTGGGTGGTTTATTGTTGTTGTTGTGAATCTCGTCTCGGGGGCCTCTTTGGGGAAATAAAGAGGCATTAGCGAGCTTCTGTTTGAACTATTTATATTTGATTATGGGATACTTGGCATTGACCAATGTAGCTTTTATTTGCAGCGGACAAAATCTAGTCGACATCAGGGACGTCCCCAGATGTGTTTGCTCTAATTACTATTCTCTTCTTGGTGTGGAAATTTCCATTGACCGTCTTGCGGAGGTGAGAGACCGAGATGTGCACACTGGATGAACAGACTGGACCAATAGACACAAAAGCCAATGCGCTAGAGATGGTTTGTACAGCAAGCATCAACCTCGTTGCAACACGTGTTTGGCGGTCCAGGCCGTCCCCCATGTGTTGCTACTGTAGCTTGTGCATGCAGGTTGCACCCATCGCTTACGGACTTCGAGAACCTTAAGGGAGGGGGGATCAAACAACTCGGACTGAACATCAATCAAACATAACTGGACAAGAATTGTGTAAAAGCGCAACTCCTCATCTTCCAAGGCAACCACACAGCGGGCGCTGACGGGCGGTTGGCATCTGCAGATCTTCCTTCTCCCTCCTCCGGATCTCCGGCTTCGTGTTTGAATGGACACAAAACTGGCCATTTTCTTCCCCGCACAGAAAAAACAAAGTCCTAACCCAAACCCCTGAACCTTGGGATCGGGGTTGGCCGCTTTGGGCACACGACGCAGCAAGGACTATCCCCGTCTTGCCCCGGATCCGCAACCCAACATCTTGTATTTGTTCATGGGATCCTGATCTTTCAAAAAGGCGGGGGAAAGATGTTGGTGACGCAGAAAGCATCAGATTCAGGTTTGGCTGTACGTGTGCGTGCCTCTTTTTGCTACTACCAAGACGAGATAAGCGAACCTGCCAATATCTCTCTTTGCTATAACTCCGAAATGTCAGATCCATAATGACACGACACGAAACCAATACACGCGTTTTCCCCCGCAGTTTGTTTTGCTACGCGGTTGGTTGTTGGAGAAAATAAGGGACTTCAACGCGTGTTTTAGTCCCCGCGGAAATACCACCTTTTTGAACCGTTTCTTATCGACTAGATAAGCTTTGATCATCGAGACTATCGGATTAATTAGATTTGTCTAAGCTTGTTAAAATATTGGAGAATGAGTTGACGGGAATATCACGTTGTATCGCGTTGTTTCGGACATAAGAGTGCGGATAATCCAACACCGACGACACCTCATACAAGACCACTTATGATTGAACAGAAATAGAGCTTTAATTATTTGACGCGACGGTAATACCGATATATTATTTTAACCTGTTATTTAATACGAGTTCAATTCTTCTCATCACCCCCTGAAAGTTGGCAATATCATGTGCCACCATCCCTGGTCATAATATTAGCTGCATATTCCACTAATTCCGCGTCAGCAGCAAGTTCATCCCATATTAAAGAGAGACTCAAAGCCCACATATTCATCCGCTGAATCTATTTGGTCTCGGCTGAGGTACTAGTTTAATTATGTGTTGGGGGCCGCGACACACCACCCACTGAAGACCTCGGAGACGAAAAGGGGCTATAGCGTGGGGGACTCCATTACTCTGAAGGTTTTCGGAGGTTTGGCATATTTTTAATTCTAGTAGGCGAGCACTATACTACATGCAGCCTTGTTCTGCGAGCCGTGTCGTCGTGGCGGTGCCTTGAAATGGGCAGGCGGAAACCCGCATGCTATGTTTCAGTAAACTGTGCCGTAACGTTTCCAGAAGGGTTGAATGAGCCTCTGAAAACATCAGTGGGAATTTTCTATGTCTCTAGGTGGGTAGAAGACTCTTCTAGACTTATCTGTTACTACCTAGATGTCATGACACCTACTCCAACGGGTTCAGCCTGAGAACAGATATTGGCGAGGTATGTTGGTAAAAATACCGAGGTTGATGATCCTGACATGTATCGACCTATTAATGAGAAAGACAACAAGTTGCTAACAAGAAGCTAGTCGGAAAATGTCTAACGAAAGTGGAGAGATATGGCGTAGCCTTTTCTTCGCTTATTTGTTAAAAAGGCGTTCCTTCGAGGTGCCTAGGGTTCGCTTGAACACTCCGAGTTCATACCCAAATCACGACATTATGAACCAAGATATATATCTTGGTTGAAGAATAGTTAGAAAAGGCTCATATTGGAGCTTGTACACAGGACTTGGAAGCCTGTTGTTGCTGTATCTTGTATTTGGTGCTCCCTGCGCCATGAGCATGTCCCCTGCGAATGATGACGGTCTAAATGCGGTAGCCAACGGGAACCATGCGCGAGACAAGTACATCGATTAATGTTAACGAATAAAGAATATTTTGGCGGATTCCTTATATCTTATCCCGAATTTGCCGTGTTGAGCCTGCCCGAAATGAGCACCAGCTATCCTTCGCTCGCAGTATTCAAGGGTGAGACTGGAGGGGTTCAATCTGACAAAGATATAAGTGATTTATGAGTCACAATACTTGTAAAGATTCTTTTAACAAATATGTACAAGACGAAACTGAAAGAAGAGCGTGGTTTACCAAGCCAGTGTTTGCGCCTGATTCCCAGCAACAGAATGAGCTAGCCGACAAAGATGAGGAAGCTGAAGCAAAGCTCTCTGCTGCTCATTTGCTTGTAGAACAAATTGAACAACGGGACATTCATTATAAGCTGTGAGATTCACGTGATAATGTGTATTAAAAGGGCACTCTTCCCCGTCCTACCTCACCTCCATCCCATCCACTCTCTCATCCACGACACCAGGGCCAGACCCCGATTCCCCTATATATACACACTCATATATTTCTATTTCGGAAAAGAGCCACTTCGGTGGTACGAAAGCTCCATCTTGGCACCGTCATAGCCCGGCTCGATCTTTCTACGCAGAACGTCTGTCAGTACGTCAAGGGCTTCTGCCTCGGGAATCTTGTAAATCGACAGATACTTGTGTAAGCATCCGAGACGGGTTCCGGCACATTTGCATCCCAACCCAAATGAGAACCATGTCGCATGTTTTCTCAGGTCGTCGACGTGAGAGACAACAACATGCGAGGGTTGGGCACCACGCAACAAGCGGACCTGTCAGCGTGGAGAACCCGATTCTATAGATACTTAGACATTCTAAAAACTCCCCGATTCCCCCAGAATTACGATCGGTCTCTATTCGAGTTCTCTTGAAGAAGCTTGAGTCTTTGACCTCCTACCGGCCATGATCCAAGGGCGGAGTTCAGGAATGAGTCAAGAAGCATTACTATGGTGTCCCTATATACCCCACGACGTCACATTGCCCTGAGAATGACGACAAGTTAGTCACTCAAACGAAGAGTGTCTTGAGCCTTGCCTTCCGACCAGATTCACCCACCCCCTTCACTTTGTTTGGGAGGATGTGGAATGGATTATTCCAGGAGGGACAACCAATGTCGCGCCCACAGACCCGAGTTGATCACATTGATTAGGTTTGGGTGTATCCGTAAGCGATGATAGATATATATTTAGGCGCGATGTCTCACTACCAACAAAAACGCCCAACATGTCGCCTGGAAATTTGGTGCAACACTAGGAGAGATGGCATGATACTCTTCACACGAAATCAGTCATGGACCCTAACCTGCACTATTAGAGGCCGAAAGAACTTTTGATGGCCGAGTATACCACGCAGTTTCTCCGTAACGCCGACTCTTTCGAGAGTTCCCTTGGCTGTGCGTTCGAATGGATAACGCATGGGAAGATGGATTTGCGTTACCCCGACTGCTAAAGAGTACATGCACTCTGCCCGATTAGAGACGCCTTGCGACAAGCATGCCGCAGCTCCGAGGCAGCGGTTAAAAGAGAGTCACGGCACCATTAAGCCCTATGAGCTTTACTATATAAGAGACCCATCTGTCCTTTTGGATTACTTTGAGGGAGAAGTTAACAAAGGCGATAAGATCCGCGGAGTATATTATATTATATAGGAGGACTTCTGGAAAAATCAGCTTGTTCAAAACCTTGAAAAAGTGGTCGATCTATTCCCGGATATTTCTGTTCTCCATGTCATTGTTATGGCGACATCCACGCGTCGACACGATGTTGTGTGCGTCTTTCGGGACAAGCCTCAAGTCGAATATTTCGAAATCTCCTTCCACCAAAAAGCTTATATACAAGTCCAAGGGTAGCCTTGGTTGAAATGTGCCAGGAGCTAATCAACATCTCCTCGGCATACCTTCATACGCATCCCCCTGGTCCCTTCCCACGCTCCAAATAGTCGGAGTTGGCTGGAGTTACAGGCTGCGCACATCACGAACAGCCGGGATTTGATGTTCTTCTGCCATGAGGATATAAGTCCTCCCAGCGGACAACCAACACATCCGAAAGATGGTGTACATGAGGCTGTGATACTCCCCCGCGGACCCATTTTTGGCAAAGTTCTGCGTCGAAACGATAGTGCGAGAATGTCCTTTTCCATTAAGACACACGAGCCGCTTGATGCGGAAAGTCGGTTGTGGAAGCCCGTACTATCGACGACTTTCCCAATAACGAAAACAACGTCACCATCGCCGATTGTGTTTAAATTATGAGGCTTGGGATGATCGGGCAATATATATATAGTTGGTCTCTCTCAAGCAAATGAGACGAGTCACCGCGATCAACGAAAAGGTTTGACTTTTTGGTCCAGGGGACTACCACTGATCATTGACCCTTTCACGCTGGATGTCAATATCGAACTCGGTCGATTGGCGAATTAATCCTAGAAAGGCAAACGACCCTATACTAATGTCTGAACGTCATGAAGAGACCTTCTCAGACAAGCCCGAAGCCAGAAGGCTTCTGGTCAAGGGCAGAGCAATATATCACCCGCAACCTTTTCTGGCCCGGGTGTATCAGGCAATCCGGCCAGGATCTTGGCTGGTTTCCCCTCCCTATATATACTCTCAGTTGTGGCTTCGTTTCCGAGAGTAAGTGAGTCACTCGAAACTTCTACCATCACTGGTTCTTTGGCTTGACCGTCCGTCAGTGTCTTCCTGCACCCACCTCACCCTATAAATATTTGAGCTCTCGGGTGAAGATCGCGAGAGCTCCAACACAATCAACACCCACTAGACATCAGCGTCGGCGCTGTGTACAAGTTCATGTCAGACTAGGATCTTGATAAGATTTCAGAGCCCAGTCTGGACTTCTTCCTGGAACCTTGTCTGCCAGGGGTTCGAGAGCACATGGAGCCGCTAATAAGACTACATAAAACACTTTCTGGATGGATGGAGAATTGGTTGAGCTTGGCTTCCAACTGGCTTGGCGAAAGCATGTGAGGCCCGACGCTAAGCCCTCAAGATCTAGTCGTGGCTGGGACTATGATGCTCTGGCTATCTTCCCGAGTTTTCATAACGTCCCAATGAAGGCTGCTATCTGATCAAGGTGCCAGTGAAACTATCAGACCGCCAAAGTCGGTTTCGAAGAAGGGGTGCATCAAGACCAAGTCTATCCCCCTCTTTTCTTATATACCTTCCTCCGTCTTCCTTTTTTTTTCTGTCATCGCGTTTTAATGTCATTTTCTTTCATGTTTGACTTGTTGTATCATATTGTTATGACCAAAAGATCAAGCGCTCACAGAATCCGAGACGCGATTCAACCCTCTCGCTCGCCGTCGGAGAAAAGCTTTCCATACTGCTGCTGGAGGCATAGTGGAAACACCTCATTAAAGCCCAGCAGAATGCTTCTCACCCAATGCGAGTGGAGCCAAAGCTAGAGAGGGAGAGGTATTGGTTCGAGCCATGGGCTAGGGAGAAGCCGTCAATCCCATCGATAAGAATGACGGAGAGGCAAAGGCTGCAACTAAGACAGTGGCCTAGGCGATAGAGACTGAGCGACAGCCGTCCTGTCATGGGCGAGTGCAGTTCTTGTCGCTATCGCCAATTTTCAAGACCAGTTCACAGGGACCGTTGCCTTGGTTATATATATCTCATGGTTGATGACTACCCCCGCGGGCCAGGGTACTGCTACTTGCTTCAACTGTGCCATGTGGCCGCTGTATTCCATGGACGAACATTTAATTCATGAGATCAAACCGTTGAGCCAGGTTTACTTCAACAGACTCCATCTACGAGAGGAGATGGATTCCTGAAGAGCCCGAATGCCCTGACGTGGGAGACGAGTTCCCCCACACGCCTCGCCGCGGACCATTCTCATCATCGCTCTCAAGAGGACTTTCCGATAACTCTTGGTCTTGGAAAAACATAACGCTGTTGGTAAAATAGCCTTGTTGTCTAATATTTAAGATAGCTATGCGTCTATCCGCAGCAAGCCATTCTCAAAATTTCCCCAAATCCATTTAACAGCACCCAGTCTTAAAGTAAGAGATATCAATCCAAGACAAAGTAAAGTCTTTATTAATCAATTATCTAAAATATATCAAGACTAACCAATATGTGTGTATAAATGTGATCAAAGCCATCTACAATGGGTTCGATGAATGTTCCGCTTCCTGTTACGCGACGTCTTCACCTTTGCCAAGCACGCACTTCGCGTTGTTTCAAGGACCTACGGTCTATTCTTAAAGATACGAATGCAAGAACAAGAGAAACAAATGCCTCCAACATTCTCTCAAGGGCACTCGAGGAATACCGAGTGTGTATTATACTGTGAGTGGCACGAGATTACGGACCGTTTGTGCATCATCGCAGAGCATTGGAGCGATATTACAGCTACACTTTGCATGTTAGTATAACTCGCATAAACCAAATAGGTCAATAAGTATCAGGTTTAGTCAAGCTTTAATAGAAATCGACACTATTTGCTCTGAACGCCTCTTATTATCGCAGTGTCATGATCGGACGCAGGAGGGTTTGAGCTGGAACCCCTATCCATCCACAAGTACAGAGACCATGTGATATGATATCTAAATCATATTAAATCTCAGGATATCTACTTGCTAATCAATACCTCCGTGCAATCCGTACTTCCCCTGTCCCGCGGCGGGTAAACAGCAGCTTGTGATCCAGCACAAGTTAAACAACCCAACACAATGACATTCACAAATACAGACGATGAGATCTCCAATTGGGGTATATCATGGATCCTAGTCCAAGTGGTATTGGCTGATCAAAGCCGCTATGTACAATTACCACACTCTACAAGTATATACACAAGAACAACCACCCTCCCATCCACTTTGAGCCACAACTCAAACTAACCGGCCCAGCCGGTTTTAGTATTCAACATCAGCATGATAGTTGTTGGTAGTAAACACAGCATTAGTACCCTCAAAAGGCTCGGTACCAGCACCCACGCTCTGCAGAATCTGGGAGCTGCTCACGCCGTGGTTATCAACGAGGTAATCGGTGAAATCTGCCAAGTCGCCGCAGAAATTGTTGACGTCTGACTCTGCAACGAAGCTGAAGACGGTCATCTGGTTGTTCTTGCCCTGGTACAGCTTCCAGGATGTACCGGCTAGCTCGACGGTTGCGACGGGGGAGCCGTCGTTGCTGATGGGTCCTGCTCCTCCTAGAGCTGAAAGCCAGATCATGAACTCATACTCGGCATCTCCTGACTCTGTAGAGCTTGTGAAGAGGTCGTAGGCAACGTTGGCAATGATTCCATCACCAGTGTACGTCCAATCCCAAGCAGAAGGAATGCTGGAAACCTCTCCGAGAGTCTTCTTCTCAATCTCAACAACAGCATTGGGATAAGACTTGACCTGCCCCTGACCACCGGTCCAGGTCCACTCGACGGACCAGGCGATGCTGCCGTCGCTCTGCTCTCCGCTGTTGGTGGTGCACTGCTCCCCGGACTCGGCATTGTCCTTGCCCCAGAGGTTGTTGTAGATGGTGTAGGCTCCCGCCGTCTCGGAATCCCACTGGCCGCAGAATTGGCCTCGGGGAATCAGGCGGGTTGGTGATGCAGCGGCTAGGCCGGCTAGAGCTGCGACGATGGCGGACTTCATGGTTTTTTTTTTTTGGTTTGTTGATTATTAGAGAGTTGTGGATAAGGGTTGAATGAGTGGTATGATTTGAGAATCACAAGGAATGAATGAGAGTAGAAGAACAGCAAGAAAATGAATACAGTAAAGAGAATGTTTGTTACTACAAAGATCTACACTGCCAACTCTGACTTGTTATCATTTATATCCCCCTTGAGAAGAAAAAAAAAGCCCCTTGGTGCGTAATCTGTAGATTATCTGCTCAGATGACGTTCAAAGTGGTTTGTTCCTCTCGCTATATACAGATGATGAACCCCGGGTCAATTGAGTTTTCGCTCCATTCGGAGCCGTCACCGAACAAGGCCGGCCGGGATCAGCGGCCGGAGAAAGTGGGGCCACCGGCCGAGGTCCGGGGTACAAATGGCATGACGAAGAGGGTCCTTAATAAAGCTGTGACGGCGCGTGGTGCCATTTGTTTCTTGGTTCCTTTGTTTCGTTTTGTTGGCATCATCTTGTTCTCTCCTAAGTCTGTAACACCAACACCCCGTGAGCAGTTTTTTGAGCATCATGGTGTTCATCTTACCATACGACTTGCAGCATGTATGTTTCGCAGCTATGATAAGCCCTGTCCAAAACTTTGGGATCTTGCATTCAAAGTAAGCCACCCACCCCGATGCCGTTCGGACCACTTTCACAGCCTTCCCCCCCTTTCCCAATATCCCACCAAGGACGCCCATCTAGCTTGAACAGGACCCAACCCCTCGGAGCTCTCGATCTTTGTCCATCTCACATTATGGAACTAAGATAGAACAAGGCTTTCCACTCCGAGGATTCCGGGACTCCGGACGACAGAGCCTACTTTGATGGCCGTCCGCCCATGCAAGGAGCGGGAGTGTCCGCCATCCACTTTGAAGGGCACTGTGAGGATTCTACATTTCACGATGGGCTCTCTACACACCCTCTCTGGTGTATTTCAGACGCCAATCTAGCCCCTCGGAGTCGATCCCTAGATCCCCGAAAGGCGACGGCGTGGTTTCCCTCAAAGAATGCAAAGATGGAGCGCCCCAGTTGAGTGTCATGCAGCGGCGAAGCCGACACACGCCCTGTATCCATTCATCTCCTCTCCTCAGCCCGTGTCAACCAAGCATTTTTAGTTCAATCTTGATGCTAACTTAGCGTAGGGCGTAATCCTACATACGGATCTAAGCAACTATCTCCGTCGTACTAGTCTTAGTCTCGCCCGCAAAAAAATGATGCACAGTTACATCCCGTCCTCGTGGGAAGAAGGCGAAAAAGAACAACTCCTCTCTGTTGCATACATAGTAAAAAAAATGTCTCTACATGATATCTCTCCTTGACTGCGTGGATTTTTCTTCTCATGTTGGACCCGACTGACCGGTCTAGGCCCTGTATAATCTCCACGCTGGGGAACCGGGCATTTAAATAAAACGACGAGTCAACTTTGTCATGCTCACTGACGGAGGGGTCCAGCCAACGAGAGAGGCTCAATCGAGGCCGACGGCTCGGGTCGCTGCGCTAGCGCTCTAGGGGTTGCAGGAAGAGGATGCATCACTGTAACACACACAGCTCTACCTATTGCCCTGAGGGCAGGCATCTTTCAGAGGCAGGCAGAAAGAGAAACCCTTCATGTAAGCCTCATCGCGTAAGGTCTCAGCTGAGAGATACACACACATAAAAAAAACCTTCTTGGCTTTGTCTGACCACCATCTTCTAGTTCCTCAAGGAAGGACCCTGCATCAAATTCGACCATAGCCCAGACCGAGATCAAAGAGTAATCCCCCCCGGCCTTTTGAGCCACATGAGGCACACACACACATACGAACTGTCAGATCTCAACTAGGCGGTGCAGCGTTCAAAATGGACATTCCAAGCTTACGCGGAGTCGGTCTTTGACGCCTGTGCAGGGGTCTTTCTCGAAAGGACGCCAGCGTCAAACACCACACGACTAACCGGCGGGCGGCGCATGGCATCGACGAGTCCCATTGTCTTGGGAAGCTCTACACCCCCTTTCCTTTTAGTTTAATGTTCCTGTTCCTGGAATGCGAAGGGGGGGCGGGGGAGTATGTTAGGCACTGGCCACGTCGCGAGTTTAGGGTCTGGGAATACGCGTACGCGTGTCCCCTCAGCTTAATGCGAAAGGCTGTAAAGGGATAATGACAGAAACTCTTGATGAGATCAAACCTTTTGTTAAACTCTGGATACTGTTTCTCGGTTCTGTTAGCGCTTTGACATATGAGCTGAAGTATCCCCATCTCACAGCCCTCCTGGCCAGGAGGGCTGGGACGGAACTCCTCCGATACAGTGAATAAGCAAACGTACCTGCAGGACCTTATGGATTAAACTTTACAGTTGTCTTGAACGCTCTAAGCGAACATTTCCCGAGCCCAGGAGCACGAAGTCATAGTGGATAAACAACTTACGCGTAGGTACTCGGTAAACCCCGAATTCAGCTTGTCATGGGAAACTACTTTCTAGGTGGCAAGATGTAACATGTCATTCCCCCGTAGTTGGCAACTATCGACAAACTTTCAAGTTCCCATGATCCAGGTTTTGACAGGACCCCGACGGCGGCATGAACTGCCCAGACTGGTAATGTTGATGTCTCACTTTCTTCAACCTGACTGGCTAGCTCCAGAACCCAGGTACCTGGGAAATTTTTTTTCTTTTAGGGCCATCCCCTCGGGTAAACACTAGTCGACAGGTTTGCCTCGTCAGCTGAGTTGGTTGAAATGTCACATCATGTTACAGGTCTCTTACAAATGACGTTTTGAAGTGGTTGGTTGTGATCAATGATTGGAGTGTGCAACTAATACCCTAAATTGGATAATCGTATCCCGAGGCGAGGAATCTAAACAGTTTCCCGATGATGATCGGCAACTTGACTCGAAATCGGGGTTGGTCGAATCGAGCTGTCCGATACGCGTAGCAGCAAGTGACATTCGTGTCACAAACGGTTGTGAATAGTTACGAGGCCGTTGACTTAGAGTGCTTCATGACTACTCTCGAGTCAAGAGACTATAGAAACTCTAAACATCAACCGTTTTTAACGTTTTTGCCCCTACTTTTCAAGTTGGCCGTTTAGTCTTGGCTTTCCACGAGTCGTGAATTTGTTCACTAGCCGTTGCATCACGTTGTTCAACTAGCTAAAGCTAATTTAGCAACGCCAGATCCGTCTGAATGCCGAAGCTAGCATCGCCCAACCCGAACGCCATCCGCTTATCGCTGACTCCTCCGGCGCTAAGTACATCATCGCTTACAACGGGGAGGCAGGGATCTGGATAGTCAAGTTGGTGAATGACTCTCCATCTCGATCGCCCCCCTTACCGCCAATACTGTGAAGGTCTACTCTGGGGCATAACATCAAGAGTTGACACCTCGAGACGCCCTAGCCAAAACCCGTGAGGAGACCCGGGGGGTACTCTCCTACCTCCGTACTCCCTCTGGAGCTCCAGGTATTTGGCTCTCCCGTCCAGTCGGAACCGTTTCAGCTCGACTAGGACATCCTTCATGGCCTCGAGATCGGTCCGCGTCGGCGTTTCGATAGTCGGGGGCATTATCGCCATGCACCACGCCGTGTGAAAAACCAAGGCTGAGGGCGGTATCCCCGCGAGTGTCTGCTCAGGTGTTGCCGGTCCGATATGATCACGGATGTGGTGTTCAAGGACCAACCTTTGATACTCACTCACGACAGGGTTGCTACTCACCTTGGGACCAATCCATACCTGTACCTTGGTAAGCTGCTCATCCAACGAGACGTCTGCACTCAGGTATTCGGGCTCGTGTCGGACCGACTCGTCCTCAGACTGAATAGGCACACTGGAATTCAGGGTCCGGTCGATCACAGAGGGGGGTCTCAGAACCCGTTGTTGAACCTCATCATCAAAGAAACTGAAGCCTTTATCCCCTGAGTTCAACAATTCCTCAGCGTCCAAGTCCTCGGCCATGGAGAAGCCCTCCTCATACGGGTCAGGCTCAAACTCAAGCCGCAAATGTCTTAGACCAGCCAGTGTGCAGGGCCCTCGGCGTGACTGAGCATCCGAAATGATTCGCTCCTGGATCGACAACAACTTCAAAAAGTTGACGAGTTTACTGATCAGTGGGCCGCAGGACCGTCGCGGGATTCTCGTCAGAGTCAAGGACGTCAAGCGTGGGTTTGTGTCTGGAACTAGGGCCTGAGGAAAAGCCTTCTCGGACCGTGGCAGTATAGTGGTCTCGGCGATATATAGGCGAGCCATGGTAGAGAGACCATCAATCTCCAGCGTAGGGATCTGCGTGACAATTGCGTGATGCAGCCTTACAGCCCGCAAGTTTGACGATAACACGGGCCGTAGCGTGTGCACATACAAGTATCCATACAACCTGGCTGTCCTCGGCCAGGCTCGCGTAGTGGACTTGGACGGCGGGACCAGGGGCATTGAATCACAACTGAATTGCTGCAAGTGTCCGCGGCTGAGTGTTAGCAACTTCCGAATCCCGAGCGACGAGATTTGGTTGTCGGATAGATTCAGATGTGTCAGGCCACGACAAGACTGGAAACTGACCGAGGCGAAATAGGGATCCTCGCCTAGGAGGCCCCTACACACACCATCAGCCGAGTCGGACTGGATGGGGCCTCTCCCGTCCAACCGCTTGAGTTGGTCTTCCTGCGGTAGGGTGTCGTGGGGATCATATGATGGTGCATCAACAAGATGACGCCCGGGATGGTCGAAAGAACCGCTCCATGGAGACTCAACCACACGGATCCAACCCCCATAGTCCGGAGTGACCCTTCCGAATTCCAGCTTACCCTCAACGTCAAAGTGCACGTCGGAGCGCAGATCAGTCGGGAACAAGCACCGGCCCCCCAGAAACTCGAGTGCATGATCCGTCAGTTTGTTGCTGCCGAGATCAAGGCTCCACAGGCGCGTCTCAAACTGGGTGGTCAGGGCCTCCAACGAGGCATCATCAACCTCCTTGTTCCGGATCTTTAGGACACGCAGCTCCGGCAGCAGGCCCTGCTGCAAGAACGGCCGGACCGAGCCCGGGATGCCAGAGATATCGAGGTACACCAGCCCGCGAAGGCATTCGTATGACACAAACTTGGTGGGGAGCGGGATCGGACAGTCCGCCATGCTTAACAAAAGGACATGCCGCGTAGTGTGCATAAACTCAGCTGGGTTCAAATCTCGGCGTCCGTCAATCAGAAAGCATGACAGATTTGGCAGGTTCTTGACGGCTTCTCTGAGGCTATTGTTGGGGTTCCTCCCCATGTTGAATGAGTAGACACCCCCAGCCAACCGCACATCAAAGACGCTCGCAAGGCACCTCGTCTCATGCCTCATGCGGCCGAGTTGGCCAAAGACAGAGTTGAGCAGCCATCCAAGGCCTAGAACCGTCAGCGTCAGCAACAGGTCAAGGCTCTGCAGCAAATGAGCTCGTAACTTGCCATCTTCAGAATCTACGCCGACTTCTCTACCCGACTGCGCAACATCCCTCCATAAGCGTGGGGCAAACATGTCCCAGAAGTGACGGTTGACGCGGCACAGGGCGGCATAGTCACGAGGCGAGATGTACGGCGCCACTAGGCGGAGCCAGTCAACAGACACGGCTTCTTGGTACGAAGGAAGCGAAGCCATCTCGCGCTCGTGTGAATGCGTTCTTTTTTAGAATCAAAGTTTCCCGAGGAAACAAAGAAAATAGGTCCCTCTTCCGAAAAATGCAAGGTAAACTGTGAGAGGCCTGTAGGCCCCCCGCTCCGATGAATGAATGGTGCCACCAACAGACCAGACAAGCAAACCAACAAAACAACCGGAGAGGGAGGGGGGCTGGGGACGGCACGTGCCCAGTTGAATAGGCTGTGATAGACTCAAAATGAGATGAGATGAATGAAGCTCCGCTGCTCAGCTGTTGTTGATTGTCGCGCCCGCCGTGTGGAGGATGGTTTGTTTTCGGATGATGAAGGTGGAGGGATTGATTACGCTACGCACAGTCCTCTTTGTGAGCCTCCACCTCCGCCAACGCCAAGAAGCAACCGGATTGGGATGAAGATGATGATACCCAAGCCCAAGAGGCCAGTGAAATGATATTCATTAAGCGATAATTAAGAATGATAAATCACGATAATGGTATTCTGTATTTTTCACTGTATAGACTAAAATCCTTAGTGTGGTCTTGGACAACTCAGGCCTCCTCCCCCCATAGTTCGCAGCTGATGATGGGGGCATCCAACAATACCCATCCTTCCACCTCCAATCTTCACTGCGTCATTGATGCAATGCTCCCCAATCTGGTTCCTGGATCGTCCTTTGATCGGAATACCTGCCACTCCGTCATCGAGCTACGGATCGCGATACTCCCGTATGATCGCCAAGTAAATTTCTCCGGCAGGCTAAGTACCTAGCATCTCTCCACCACATCTTGCATCTCTACACATTCTTCCTCCACATCTATCACATCTCGCAAAAAAAAAAAAAAAAAACAGACCTGAGAAGCAATTGTCAATCGTACTGTACTACATGACATTCTCCGCACGGCGTACGTCGATCCCCTCATGCCAGGCGCTGAAAACGGTCATGTCGTCTTTTCTTTTTTCCCACCTACCTACGGAGTACTTTTTTTTCCTTTTTCCTATCCTCCGTTTTTAGCTGCGTCATTGTCACTATCACTGCTGTACTGGGCTTTCTACTGTTGTGCAACCATCCAACTCGGGGGGCGGCGCGTGGCTTTCTCGTTCAGATACGGATCTCCCTCAAACCCCTTGAACTGGGCTTGAGTTGAGATGAAGAACCAACACCGCATGTATTATATGCATCACGCCTTTTTTTTCTTCCCTACGTTGTCCTTTTGCCGATGAAAATCCAACAGAGTTTCGGCAGTGGGATAAACTCTATCTAATCAAACCCCCGTTACGAAAAAAAAAAAAAAGACGTTGACACAAGAGCCCAGCTGAAGCCATTCCCGCTAGTCTCCCGTCGCAGGCGAGCGCCAACCCTCCAAAGAGGCAAGGCTCGACAGACCCCTCTTTGTCATAGTCGTCTTGGCTCTGTTGACCACTCTGGGGACTCGGTCTGGAGCTGGGGACTGATCGCCGAGGGAGGCTGAATGAATGAACATTGTGTTGGTTTGAGAGGATGGCTTTCAATAGTGGACACTATTCAATTCCCCAGAATAGATAAATGCATATCCCCAAAGCAAAGACATGAGAAAAAACAACAAGCCCGTCATCTGTGTGTGTATGCGCCCCTGGTTCAGTTACATGCTGTGTTAGGTTCCAGAGCCTTCTTCCGAATCAACCCAGTTACACAAGCCTCGTCTCATCTCGTCCCATTCCATCTCCCTACCCACCACACCCACCACCACCATCTCGCATGGACATCAGTCAGTCTGAGTAAACATGGCTTGAGTCTGGGCTGTATGGACCCCTCTCTACAGCTCAACAATAGCAGCCAGAGTGAACCCCCTCCCTCGCACACAGGGTCCACGGCTCTGTGTCAGCCCTCTTTCTCAGCCCCCAATCGACAAGCCCTCCTCACCTTTTCAGTCACATACACTCTGTTTTTCTCTCAAATAGTACATCTCCAACATGTTGAATCAAGACAAATGCAATGCAATACCACTAACGACCCCTAACGTCTGTCTGAAGATCGTCGCCATTCCCCTTATCAGCGCTGGTACCTTTCAGCCCCATAAGGCCAATTCTTGGCATTCCCCAGGTTCCTCCATTTTCGACTGGTCTGCTTTACGCACCTGGTGCTGTACCAAAGCCACGGTGAGCGAGCGCGAGTCCATCACCATTTCCCCCTTTGGCCCCCCTCATGCAATCTCCGTCGTTCTGCATACCTTTGTCCTGTACATCAGCCTGCAGTTATGCATATCCTGCCACCTAATTCTATAGCTACAGTACACGTTGGCGCTTTTCTTTTCCTCAACGGGCGGCGGCGGGTGAGAAGGGGGGAAAGGTAGGGGCCCTTGTCTCCCATCCCACATGCTCTGACTCTCCACCACGGCCCGCAGAGCATGCGAGACAGTCGAAGAGACCGTCCGTCGGCCATTGTTTTGGCCTCCAGCTAGTTTTAGTCCCAAGAGAGTCCTCGGCCACTGCTCTCCGCTGCAGCCGTTCAGTCGAGGTGGTCTACATTCCTCGCGTCGACATTGGTCGGGGCAAAGACGCAGAAGACGCCATTGACATTCCCTCACTATCAGAACATTATCACAGACACGCACTTTTCACTAGACCAATCTCTCTCATCGGTTGACATTCTCTCTGTGAAGCGCCATGTTTTCGCCTCCCAGATGCCACCAACAGCGCTTCGATATTACCCACTCACTTGTCAGATCCCCAAGATCCATCGCATCTCCTCCCATCAAAACCCAGCGCAGTGGGATACCTACCACCTGGCTGCATCTCGCAGAAGAAAAGAGTCCGTGTCCGCCTGCAAAGGCCCGGCGCCGGCGCCGGTCTGGTCTGCTTTAAAGTGGTCCCTTTTGACTCGCGGATCGACGGTTCCTCGCCCGAGATCTGAGACAGTATGGGGTCTCCGTTCTAAGCGAGCAACCTTGCCCGTCAATGATATGCTGGGAACTCAAGGTGCAACTCGGTGGCTCAATCTGCGTCAGGCTCCTTTCTTCTCCCAATCAGAGCCTTGCTGTCGAGAACCTCGCTTCTATCATATATGATATCGTTTGCCTCATGTCGCCACATCCCCTCTTGGAATAGGTAGCCATCTTAGAGTCCAATACCATCATTTCCAAACTACCACAAGTCTTGATACTAGCAACTCGTCTTCGTTCCTGTGCCCCTTGGTCTCTCTAGTCTGCCTCTTGATCACCGAATTGTGCCTTGATCATCCATTCACCATCGTCATGTCTCCGCGCCATATCTCCACACCAATCCTACAGTACACTGGGCTCATGTCACGACGTCTCAGATTCCTTTTTCAAATATTGCAAAGTAAATGGTGAAAATGATTCGTCTTTTTTCGAATACTAACTGGGCTTCGTTTCCTTTGCACACTCCAATGCCCGCCACCTCATCTCCTCTGAAGCATTCCGTCATCAAGAATGTGAAATACAGGCATGAAAAAAAAAACTCAACAAAAAAATGATTCCTCTCGTTTGACACCGATAGAACCCCTCATAAAAAACGCCTCAACACCAATGACAATGGACTTGGTTGTGTGTGAACAACAAAATCATGCAAACCGACAAAACAAACCCTTACCGCCTCTTCTCAAGTTCCAATCGTACAACCATTACACCTGCATTTCTTCGTCGTCGTCTCTTTCCCCGTCGTTGTCTTTCCCAAAGGAGCCTCTTGCTTAAGCCACTCATTACTATGCGGCTTGTGGCGTCGACATGACGACCGGGTTGCAGATGGTATAAGGCTCTCCTCTCTTCTCCCAGCTCCGCTTCTTATGTCGAAAGTGTTGAATGTGAATGTGTGTGGCCAAATATGTAAGTAGGTGTGTGTGTGTGTGCGTGCATGTCTCCAAGCGGATGGTGCGGGTGCGTTGTGCTGTATGTCTCATCTGAGCGTCTCCACTCCTCTCAACTGTCTTGTTTTCTCGCAGGTGGCGAGGTACAGTATCCTTCAAGCAGGTACCCGGCGAGGATGAGTCCATGTGTTCTGTTCAGTACTCAAGGTCCCGCTTCTCGGCCTTGGCCTTTGATGGTGCTCTTCGCTTCCTGCTGCGCTCTTCCTGCTCGATCACAGGAACTGCCGCTGGGATGAACTCAACTCCGCGGTTGCGGCTGTTGGGTCGTGCATGAAGCTTTCGGTGGTTATTGAGGTTGTCCTGGCGGTTGAACTGGTCCTTTCCACAGAACTCGCAAGAGAAGCGGTTGGGGCCTTCACCGTGGAATCTGTCAAGTCTTGGTTAGCCACTGTGTTTGAGGCTCATGCGCGTGTGAAACCGTTCTACAAGGCAGGTTACTACTCACGTTTGCTTGTGACGCTTGAGATGCTCGTTGCGTCGGAACGCCTTGTGGCAACCAGGGTAGTCGCACTTGCACATAGCCCTCCGGACAACGTCGACTTGTGCGGACTCAGGCTTGTCAGATCGCTTCCTTGATGATCGAATCTGGGCGTGCTGGAGCTCTGTGGTCTTTCGCTGGATCTCATGCACCTGCACCATCATCTTTCGTTGGGCTCGCATGCGGTTGGGCGAGTTGGGGTCGTGCAGAGAATATGCGCCCAGCGGGGACTGTGAGTGTCGGTCCATGTCAAAAGACTCAAATTCGCTCGAGAGTTGCTTGTTGGGGAAGAAAGAGATGGGGCTATCGTTGGCACAAGACCAAGACGAGGCGGTGTCGGCAGCTTCAGAACCGGATAGGCTCTGAGTGGGGGTCATCATGAAGGAGGCTGCTCCCATGGATGCCTCTGGAGAGTAACCGTACATGCCAAAAGAGTTTGATGGTGTCAATGATCCCATAGATCCTTGGTGAGCCATGTTCATCTCCAGCATCTGGTCATAGTCGAAACCCATGTGCTCTCGCTTGATGGGAGTGTTGGGAAGACCATCCGAGAAGGGCATGTGCTCAGGCTCTGACTTGACAGGACCAAAGAGGAACTTGCCCATCGAGGATGAAGGGGGAGTCAGCTCGGTCCGTTGCGAGGACGCGCTGTAGGGGCCGTCAAATTCCATGGAGCCGAATTCGTGAGGAGTTGACCGTCGAGATGTAGGAGTGAAGGGGTCATAAGTGGAAGAGGCGGATGAGAAGCTAGTTGAGGTTGAAGGGCAGGACATAGGTTGGCTGCACAGGCTGAAGCTGTCGTCCATGTCGAACCGGAAATCCGACTCGAACTGCATCTTGAGGATGATAAAAGGGAGTGTGGTGGTGAAGGATTAAATGGTAGAAGGAGTGTTTGAGCAGGTGTGTGTCTGAGTCCCCTTGAAGTGAAGGGCAGTAGTTCTCAGAAGAAGCTCAGTCGAAACAGTCAAGAGTCTTGGTGATTGTAGGCTCTCAATGATCTGGTGTGAGTCTTGTCGGGAATGCTTTTTCGACAACGACGACGGACGCCCTTGAAGATATAGAGAATGAGGTGGAATGGGCTCTGCTGTAAAGAGACCTGCGGGCTTGAGACATCCAGACTGCAGATCAACCAAGGTAGATCCTCGAGTACCTGGTGCTAAGTCGAAAGTGGCCGAGAGACAAGTATCGCGCAGCACCAAGTCAAGAATGCGGACTGGGGTCAATGGTCTGTAGCCAGATCGAGATTTGTCCCTCCCCAGGAGTAGGGCGGGAGAGGCGTGCTCCACTGTGGGTTCTGTACAATATTGCTCGCATAGAGAGAGGTGTGATGTTTTGGACGATGGTGTATCAGTTATCACTAAACGTCCCTGGGGATGTTTCGCCGTGCCCTCAGCTCGGCTAGCACACAACTAGTTATACAGCGAGGGCAGAGCCGATAAAGAGACCATGACAGACTTAGCACCTGACCCGAGCGGCGGGCACTTGAGCACTTGACTAGAGCCAAGGCCAAAAGAAGGCGGACGTTAAAAAAAAAAAGAGAGAGAGAGAACAAAGGGTTCCTGTATTCGTAGTAGTCGGGCTACTATGAACAAGCATGTTAGCAGCGCCGGCGTACGAGCCAACTATGGGCGTGTGCCAACGGGGTCCCTGGCGCCAGTGTGGTTCCCAGAAGCCACACCTTACCAGTTGACCCTTGTGCCCTGGACCATGTTGCGGATCACGAAGGCGATGAGGGAGGAGTATGGATTTCATGATGCGCACACGCCTGAATCCCAGGATCAATATGGTCCACGGCCAGGCAAGAAAAGAGATCGGTCCCTGCATGAGTTCGTGAGCCGTACACCATGGGGTGGACTGTGTTGAGATCCGATACCAACCCACTATCTCGCACATCTGCCACTGGACCTGTCAAGCCTTCAAGCTATTGACCACGCCTCCCCCTCCATCCCCAGACAGCTCAGTAGTCCCAATAGCTGTGGCGATGGGTGCACTTGGGCGGGGGATGCATCAGATCTCGTTTGGGCCCGCCGATTCTCTTGCCCCCAGTTGCAATGGACAGGACCCCAAGGAATGGGACAAGACTTGGAATGGACCGAGGCAAATTTCCGCCTAAAAGACCGTCGAGCTGAGACAAGGCTATTCTGGCCGAGAGGATCCGAGTTGTGTGTGCCTGAGTGTGCCTGGATGTGTAACCTCTCAAGGAGAGACAGGCCCCATCCAAAGCGCTCTGTGTGTTCAATACTCGACTCCCTTTGGCCCTCTCAGGTAAGAAGCATCAATAGGAAAGATGCTCTCAACAGATGAAGATGTGGAGACTTTGAATGTCTGCAAAGGGGGCAAAAGAGTAATCTGGCCCTATCTGAGAAAAGCAATTAGACTGGTGTTGCAACGCAGGTCTCACTCAACGCGAGCTGCGGATGTTCCTGAGGGCGCGCATTATCAATTGTGACGGTACGTATTCACAAAACATACGGTCCTTGGACCCAATGATCTTGGGGAGCCGGCCGTCGGGATAGTGACCCCTGTTCCGATATGGACGTTTCGGAGCGTTGTGCCGTTGACAAGCAGCGCGGGACGATCAACGTCGGCCTCTCTCTCCAGATTGATCGCCATGTGCGCGGGAAATTCGTGATGTCATTCCACACTCGGCTCCTGTGCGGTCCAACAAGGCTGGCAGCTGGCTGGTCAGGCTTCAGGTCCGGTGAAAGAAGAAGCAACAACTAGGTTACAGCGCAGGAGGGTGACATGGGTGTCATCGGCCAACGTGCCTTGGTGTGGTACAGGCTGAGTAGTCGCATCTGGAGAGGGCCTACAGCCTCGCGTCGGGCTAAAAGACGCGTGTGAGCATGGGAAGGGCGGCTGTGGGGAGTGAGAACAATAGAAAATGGACATCCAGACCCTATTGACGTTTGGAAGATGGTCAGTCCGATCCAGAGCCTCACGGGCATCAACTACCGTAACAGGCTTACTGTGAGCCACGCACGGTTCTCGTTCTTGACTAGCCCCAACGCTTAGAGAACGGTCGTTGTCCTTACGGACAGTGCGCGCCCCATAAACGCATCCTCGGGTCACTCAACACTAGCTTGGCAGCTGGAGGCTGTGGTGTGGATTGTGGTGGGCTCGTCCAGGGCTGGCCGATCGAGTCAACTCGGCCGGGGAGGCCAGGCCCGAGTAGCCCAGTGCCGAGGCGTTCTAGCTGAGAGCCGACGGCCAAAATAATGATGTGTCGCTCAACCATAGTGGACGCTTCCTCAGCTGCCACCAAAAGGCTCGGGGTGTTCGTTGAGTCCGACAATCTGTCAGTATCGCAAACTCTAAGCTCACAGTTGGGAAAAGGGCAAAAGGCAATAGTTCCGGCTTCCCTCGATTCCCTCATTTCCCATGTCCTCATCCTTTGTCAATATCTCTATCCTTTGAAGGGTCAAAATTTGAAGGGTTAAAGAGATAATGGAGACGTGCCTGAGTCTCTGGTCATCCAAGTGCTCCCTGAGAGAACGCGAACGCGCTCTGGGACAAGGGCGGCTGGGACCATAACAAAGGGGCAGGCAGATAGGAAGACTTCGTTAGGGCGCTGGTGCTTCCCCGAGCAGAACCACTAACGCGAGGCTCACGGAGTCCGGCGCGGCAGCAATTAGACAAGGCTCTCCGAGGCAGCGAACGGTGATAGGGCAAGATGCGTGGTTCTGTCGTCGGCGTGGAGCCCGGTGGTGACCCCGTCGCGGAGGCCGCAAGCCAGGGGCCCTTTAGTGTTGCCGGTCGATCTTCCGGGGCCGATCCAGGGATCCAGGGATCCTCCTGGGAAGCTAGGAACCGAGCAGGGGAAAATGGGGCATGGGTGTAGGGGCCGTGGATGCCGGACAGGCTGAGTCGGCTCTTCTCACGCCCCTGGCCGGCTGATGGAGAGTTTGACGGATGAGACATTACGATGGATGGATGGATGGATGGATTGACGGTTGGCAATAACTCAGATCTCTGGGAACTGGCTGGCTACCAAATGCATACGAATGGAGGAGAGGAAGAAAGGAACGAGGAACGACGGTATGCGCACTGACGCATGTCGCACTGTGCTGCGATGCCCCTTCCTTTTTTGGACGAGCGTTCTAACTGCTCCTGCTCCTGCTCCTTCAGCTCCTGCATCTGCGCCTGCTCCAGGTGCTCCTGCTGTAGGTACAGTAGCTCTGATTCTTCCGGCAACACCGGGCTCGGTCCCCGCCATAACCGTTCCTTTTTCAGCTCCAGTTTTTTTCTTTTCATCTCCATCATGGCTTTTTGGCTGCTTGGCAGTCTGTCTGTGTGTCTATCTCGACTGTCTTTGTCGGGCTCCATTTTACCTGTACTTCATTTCTCAACGTCCTGCCGAACAAAGAACGCCTACTGCAGCGAACGAGCGACCAAGCGTGGCACCAAGCATGGCAGATGTGCCCGTAATCCAACCACATACCCACCTCCTGCAATTGCTCCGTCATATCGTAAGTTTTTCAGGCGCCTCACAAGCCAGAGCTGGGGAGTTGACTGCTTTGACGCGCCCTAGTCCAACAGCCTATCCACTTCCCGCTCAATCTCGCGTGCTTCAATCCTCCTAGCCTCTCAGCAGCCCGGCTATCAACGCCAGTTCCCGTCAGGGTTCTTGTCAGGCTGCCCTTCAGCTCAATTGATCAATTAGGTGAGCACTTGGTAATCCTCTAGATGGATCCCAGGCCTCGCCCATCACCGTGATCGCCGTTGTCAGCCCGAGGAGGTCTTGCTCCGTCCCATTTCCGACGCTGGATATCCGTCATGAGATGATTGTGTGTGTGTGTGTGCACACAACCACAGACACAGACACACTACACTCGCATGTTTCATGTCACACAGAATCAAACGGCCCTCTCCGTTCAAACATCCAAATCTCTTCAAAGCGGCGATCTCATGTCGACTTGCTTCTTGGGCGCACACATGTCATCATCGATCTGCCAGCTCTCTACGGAGTCTCACCCCGCGTCCTCTGGTCCGCGACTCTCCCTCCATCTCCAGAGTGACAAGCCCTGCTTCTGCTGCTCCTGTCGAGACCTTGTGTTGGATAATCCAAGACTCGACAGGTTCTCGCAGAATGATCAGTCATATCCTGCCACCACCAAAACCACCATGGTGTAATCAGACAAAAGTGGCCGCCTACTTACGCCATCCACGCCCTCGCGCAACACCCTTTGCTTTTTTCCGCCTCCCATGTCGGCCCTAGCGTCATCTGATGGACAGGGGTTCCCTAGGTGGTGGTCCATCTTCCGTTCGCTGAGATGGCGCTGGAGAACTCGCCGTACGAATCGTTTACCAGGCTCAGACACGATATCTTGGGTTCGCCTCTTTCAGCCCCGATACTTACCACTTGCTAATGGCGTTATGATCCTGTTTGAACACTTTTCCGGCATCCCTTTGAGGGGACAGACGCGTCTTGGATAGCTGCACTAGCAGTGTGACTGCCGCTATTGTCTAATCGCTGTCTCCCTTGTCATGGGCACAAGACTGCTTCTCCTCTTCTCCCTCACTCTCACTTTTCAGCATCACCGAACGTCTTACTACGTACTCTTGCGCACCTATTGCATACTATCAAGCGGGCTACTGTACCCTCAGCCGTAAGCAGCCAAAAGCCGATGGCCTAGTGGCGGCTCCATGGTCAAACCGCTCGGTAACAGTGGCTCCCGCTGCGGGCTCTCGCCCGATATCCCACCACGGAGCAGCCTGTGACAGTCCAATGCAACCATTTTTGCGGGCTTGCAGCGCCAGCATTTTTGCGATTTTGATATATGACGGGAGTTCGTCCTCTCCCCTGATCTCCGGGACCTTACCCCTCTGGATGCCGCCGGCAAAGGCCTCTCCACATGGAAAGCTTGGCTCGAATTACGGATACACTCTGCAATGGTGGGCATGAGACTCTTGGGTAGTTCCCGTACGCCTCTCTCCAGTGCCCGCCGGGCTCTCAAATCGTTACTGCGCTTCTTGTCCATGATTCTCGGTTGCCCTCGCGTGGCCCACACTGAGTCAGGTCCAGCGACCCATTCTCTCTCATACCGATGAGAATCCAGACTCATTATTTCCTCAACTTAGGAGCTCTAGACAACTTAAGAGCTCTAGACTTCTACGATCTCCGACACATTCTCGATCTTCAGAACCGGTAGTCCACAGTAGTGCACATCTCATCTGGCAGCCTTGGTGTTCCACGAGGATCGGAGTTACACTGCATGCGAATCTCCCGAAGCTTGATGGGAGGTGACAAACATGAGCAGTCAGGGGTCCTGAGTCTACCATGACCCTTGACCCTCCAATTACTAATTTAGTCTTCGCCTACGGTACCACCCCCATCTTTTCGTATCTGCTACGAGGCGAGGCAACCCGCCACCCATGTGCCTTACCTATGCCACAGTTACACCCGCTCCGGACGGAGTATCTTGGCCGTGGCACAATGAATCTACGGAGTACACTTTGGGGAATTGTGCACATCATCTCAGCAGGGCCTCTTATGTGACGCCAAGGCTTCCTTTTTTTAATCCAGACGCTCCTTGTGCTTCCCAAACCCAAGTGGCTTCTGCGACCCGGTGCAGTGTTCAACCGTTGGCAGTGGAATGCCAGTGGAACGCCTCAATGTCAAAGTGACCGTTGGACGCGTGCCCATCGGCTTCTACAAGTGTGGTCCGGAGGGATACCCCAATCTCAGGCCCTGTCTCCGTGAATTCGCCTGTCCATGCAACATCCATATGCTTCAACATGCGATGCTATCGGACAATGCCCCTTTGTAATAACATATTGCCGTTTCAGTGATTGACAACGAGGGGTTATTCCTTCCAAGAGAGGCGCGTTCCCGAGGGGGGTCCGTACGTTGTAGGGTAGGCGGAGGTGTGGTTGTGGTGCCCAATACCACTACCCACGAAGCACCGGCGATTGTGATGGCTCGGGCTGCTCAGGGTGGTCAGGCCATTCTGCAATGCCTCATAACTCTTGATGATGTGATAACTCACATGAGGCTCGCGTCGGGATCCATGAAGAGAAATATTGGCGGAAATGGACTTGCCTAGTCCAAGTCGTACTCATTCTTCGCTCCTCTAGAGCTGGCCGAATGTATAACGCTATCAACCTCAACTAGGGAGTACAGTTTCGGTCACCTGCATGATAACCACTTCTCAAGCTCCCAAGCCCTGCGCAAAAAACGCTGCTGCAGAAGATGGCCCCGGCGCCGCAGACGCCGCAACCCAATCTGGAGGCTGTGAGAGGTAAAGCCTCAGCTTACAGGCCGAGATGCCGAGTTGACAACTCTCGGGGCCATGGGCACCAGACAAGACACCCACAAAATCTTGCTCCTGGGCGTGGATGACTTGTCTCCACGATGACCATGGTCTGGAATGACCGCAGAATCATAAATACACATGTTACATGCCCCCATTCCCAAGCTCCATAAGTCTTTCTCCCCAACGGTTTTGTGATTTTCCCTCGGCTACCTCTGTCCCCGATACAGAATGTGCACCATCTGGAAAGTCACCTTTTCCTGCCAGAGGCCGGACCATCAAGATTTTATAACTCGGTGCGATCGTGGTCCCGACTGTCCAGTCAAGAAGAATTTGTCACCCCCAGACAGGGGGGAGAAGGTGGAAACATGCATGGTCGACAGCCACCGTCCAGTCGATCCTCACCTTCCGAAGCCCAAAAAATAGAGCTCTATAGGTGAGGAAGTACTCACCATATGGCCTGGCTCTTTTGCCGCTGACAGAAGATTATATAGCCAGTGGGGAGGCGTGGCCGCCTGGGCCTTGAGCCTGAGGCGACGGAAAACAAGCCGGAATACAGCGGGCCAGTTACTAAATACTACCCCAAGTCCCGGCCAAGAATCTTCGAAGGATACTGAACATGGGGTTACCTCCTATTCGGGGGGCTTTATTGCCCAGAGTTGGATATGCTTCTGGTTAGTGACTCCACCCGTCCCCGGGCAACGCGAGTCATCATGATATTCTCTCAACCTGTGAGAGTCTCTGGAGAACGACACCTGGAGATGAGGTACTTAACGGCTCTCCACGCCTTTGGGCGTCATTTGATTTTCGTATACAACGGAAACTGGGTCGCGCTGGGGTGAGTGACGCGGTGCAACTGCTGAGGTCCGTGTTGGCGGACTGAGATTTGAGCACCCTGAAGCTAGCCCAGAGCAATAATAACGAAATATTTGCACAAACTAAACTCTCGAGAGACCCTAGTTGAACTATGGTGCCATTGCCATGCGGTACGTGGAGTTGGCTACTGCACAAACCTGGGTAGTCGACCGACTTGCCACATATAGCACAGATGGGGAAACCTAATGCAAAAATCATACGGCGGTCAGAGATTCCCATGTTTTCCCCTCTTGCAGATAAGAAATTGCCTTACGTTTTTCGATAAGGCTGCAACAGTCCGGGGGCTGCGTCGGGTATGTATGGGGCCAAGCAGCGGTCTTGGACAAATCGTGTACGGGTAATACTTCATGGGGTTTCTTACCTTGGCGCCTATTACAGCGCAGGGCCAGGTTTCCTGCATGTCCGCCTCGTCTGAGGTATAGTGAGTGATAGGCTGAGACGCAGACAAAATCCCCGCGGCAAAAATGGATAATGTTGGACACTATGCCCGTAACATGTCCCGGAATGGCGGATCGGGAGAATGTGATCCGGAGTATTATGAACCTTCTTGACTCGGACCGATACTCTGTTTTGAATCTTGAATGATTGGTAGAAACTCTATGCGTTTCCTTTTCCGACAATATCTAAGTTAACTTTTGTGCCATGTGGGAGGTTTAGTCCACCACTGCCTCCTCAGTTTCAGCTTCCATGCCCTCGAGCACCTGGTCCATCTCTGCCTCGGTAGCTTCCAAACCCTCGGAACTCATGAGCTTGTTATCCTTGTCCTCAGCTACACAGGGTAAGTGGTTAGCGCGCGGCTTAAAACGTGGGGCGACGCGGGAATGTATGACTTGACTTACTTCGACGCTCAACAAGGAGGTTCTCTTGGACCTCGCAATCAGTCAAGACGGATCCATCGCCAATCACGCATCGCTTTCCGAGGATGCACCGAGTGAGCTTGCACGCCTTGCCGACGACTACACCTTCCATCAGAAGGCACTGCGAGAGCTTGGCTCCTTCGTTGATCTGTGAGTTGGCTCCCACCACGCACTCCTTGATGGACGTCTTCTCCTCGACAGTGACATTTTCAGCGATGAGACTGTCCTGCTTGGTGATGGTGGTTCGAGGTTTGACGCCTTCGGGGTAGGCGATCTTCTTCGCATGCGCATAAGGTGAGGCGCCTTCGGGACCAGTCTCCTCCAGTGAAGGCAACTTGGCCAGCTGAAGTGAGATGGCAAGCAGCAATTGAGCCGTGTCCACGCGGCGGATCAGCGGTGCGGAGCCACCAGCCGAGTGAACATAGGCAACGATCGGCGGTACCTCGAATGGGGCCCTCTTGTCGGGCGACGACGACCCTCCCTCAATAGAAATTCCTGGTGTCGCCGAGTCGGAAGCGTTAGCATTCGGGGAGGTCTGCTCGAGGCCGAGTTTCCCATCCGGACTGTGATCTCTGGGTGATGCGGCACCTTCGTGGGAGTTCTCTGCCGTCTCCTCGACTCGTCCGAGACCGCAGACCGAATCCATCTTGAGCTTCTCAGCCAGACCCGACTGCCAGCCCGCCTTTGCCCACCATCCGATAACATCCTCGCCGATACTCTCCAAGCGCTCGTTCTCCTTGATAAAGTCCAGGACCCACCGAGGGAAGATATAGATGTGTGCGTCTCTGTGGGTGGTGAACATTCGGATGCGGGGGTGGGCTCGCAATAGACCATGGCGAACTGGAAAGCCCTTTCTCTCTTCCGTGAGGTCGTTCAACGAATCTGTCGGCATCGAATACACAACCTTGGAGAGGCTGGAGAATAGTGATCCTTTGGGAGGCGTGACAGGTGATTTGGGTAGGGGGGTTGTCGCAACAAAGTCGGTATTCTCGCCCTTGACCGGTGTCGTAGTTTTCGTATCATACCAGACACCCAACCCTCCACTGGGGAGCGAGCGATGGCCATTGGAGAGTCTTGAGGCTCCCAGGAGGTCCGTCAGACTGGCCGACTTGACCATCCAAGACTGGAGGAGCTTCTCGCCACCAAGTTCGCAGACCAAATCACATGGGAGAACAACAAAGTCGCCGGTAACAAGTTCTCTGATTTCTCGTAGCCTCAAAATCTCGGCTGTGCCCGTGTTCTGGTCAAGATCTGCTGGAGAGAGAATGTCTGGCCGGGGTAGAGGCAATGCTGTCAGGTAAGGGTTGGTGTTCAGGGCAGTAGTGAGGGCAGCGGAAGCTGTTGGCGGGCAAATAAGAGTGATACCTGGGTGGTATTAGATCTAGTATCATATATAGAAAGCGAAATGGCATAAATAGCAGTCCGTCCTGCTGTAGGGCAAGCTTTGGCTCTCAGCGCCAACTTGTGACTCACTCGTGATGCCCATTCGATAGCAGAAATCGATGGGATACCAGACCATAGGCCGGTTCGCAATCGGCAAAAGAGCCTTGGGGTTCTCATCGGGGTTGGAGGTGAATGTCGGAAATGACGACCCTGGCCCGCAAAGAATGAGGGCTTGAAGCCCGGTTGAGGGCATCGAGATAGCGTGGGGCATGATGCCGCGGGGTGCCCTGGACTTGAGTCGGTGCTGAGAGGTGTTGTAGCGAAGCGAGACCTCTGTAACTTTGCGGATATGTAGATCTATAGTCCAGCGATCGAATCGGCCTGCTGATGCTCGGTTGCAGGTCGCAGCTGAGTCGTTTTCATTGACATGCAGTGAAGAGTCACTCAAATCATCGCCAAGACCTCAAAAAAGTAGGTGGGATGTCCCACCTGTGGCTTAACGGCCAGCTCATCAGCCACAGAGCCACAGCCACGCCAAACGCCTGGACCATTCACGTGCCGGAGCTGCAAGGCTGACCTCGGCGCGGATATTCAATAGTCCCCCGCAATGTTGCCCCTGAGCTCATCGGACCTCGGGTTGTTGACCCCGGGTTGGGTTGCTGGGGGTGGATGGCCTCAGCTCCACCCTCTTGTTGATGTTGGCGATACCAGCCACCGCGTTCTATCGATGAGCTGTATTTGACCATAAGATTTCGTTTTCATCGAGGCGGCGTCATCAATTTGTCGCAATTACCTACAAGAAGTATCCTTCGAACCTTTAACGACGTTACGAGGCCCTCCGCCCCCCTCTGCCACCGGCGCGTCCCCTCCACCTAGCAATGCGACAGTGCGCCGCTTAAATGTCTCCCGATCACGGATCGTCGCGGCGACGAGGAGTTTGGAGCCACTGGGTGCCCCTCGCAGTCACTCTCACGGTCGCGACTGTGGGTGTAGCAGCTTGGGTATGGAGCCAGCGAAAGGACGAGGATGAAGACGAGCATCTCGCCGGACTCGACTACGACAACCAAGCTTATGGCGGCGGCAACCAGGCCCGCCGCTCGGGAGACTTCGGTCGGGGCGATAACAGAGGACCGGAGAAACCACCGCGACCCGAAGAACAGACTCACGGAATTAGGCAGGTGGATGAAGAAGCAACAAGCTCCGGAGGCTGGCGACAGTTCATCGACTCGACAGGTAAGAGTGTAGCCGCCGGCGTCGCAGCTACAGGCACAGCCATGGGCAAAGCCTTAGCCTCAATTCGCGAAGAAGACAAGAGTCAATATGGCGATGGCAACCCCTGGTCGGAGGAAGCAGATGCTAAGAGAGAACGAGCGCCTGCGACGGCACCCTCGCCCCTCGTTGGTGGCAAGCGACGCAAGACTGTCGCCATAGTAGTCTCTGCCGATACTCAGATTGGACCCGAGGATGACGACCCATTCCACGAGCACGCGGTAAGCTAATCTGAAATTGAGTCCATGTTAGGTTACTAACATGGTATCCAGTCTATCTTGTCGCACATTCCCCGACACAACGACTTTTCCAAGGTCAAGGTCTTTGTTTTGATCTACGCTCCAGGTCTGAAGGACACTGCAGTGGATACTGCTACGAGTAACCTTCCACCAGCTTCGCTCAGCTCTTCATTTTCTAACATCGGACACGATCAAGCTCAAACTCCTGGCGAGGAAGTGAAGAACCCCATGTGAGTTGTTTCCCTGTCCATGTAGAAAGTCTACTAACCGTTCAGGTCTTCTGGAAGCCCTGGGTTCAACTCTGTTTACTCGCAGGCTTTGGCTCTGGTTGAGAAGGAGACCATGGTTCTCCCTTTCACCACGCCCAATGGCCATGTTCACATCCTCCGTCATCTTCAGCCTGAGGTCATCTACCTCCAGAAGGCCCTGTCTGGAGAAGACGGCAGCACCATCACAACGCTCCAGACCTGGCTTCGTCACGACGTCATCCTCGTTGTCGGGGCTGACGGTGGCTCCGGTGGTCTGGCAGATAGTGAGTCGGAAGCTGAGAGAGCTGGAAAGAGTCAGGAGTGGTGGCAGAGGCCTGACAGAGTTGGCCGAGGACGCGGTGTCGTGGTTGTTGATAGCACAAGGCTAAACGACGACTGGGCACGCCGAGTTCAGGGCCAGGAGTGATTTATGAACTGGCAGAAGATACCAACCTTTTGACATTTAGTTATGCGAGCAGGATAGGAACTTATGTAGTTGGAAATACGGGACATGCTGCTTTTTGTTGATGAAACTGTTGAGAACTTAATTTGACTGATTCTTGATTGTGAGAAAAAAAATACCCTATTATCTATACTTCCCATCTCATCCATTTCGGCTTCAACTCCTTAAATTCCCATCCAACTGTCTCCCGACGCTGGTTGCCGCGCTCACGTGACCCAACCTTCGGCGTCAGCCACCTCAGACCAGGGAACGAACCGCACCCGTGATGCGGCGACCAAGCGTGCAACCTCATCAAAAGAACACCTGACTACCATACAACACTGCAGGCTTCTGCAGGCGTCTAGACGGGCCGTATCGATTTATTCTTGCCCTCTAATAGATCAAACCTATTGATTTTGAGTTGCGCTGCATTTGACGACCTGCGCCCTCAACTCCGACCCCCTCGGCTCCTCCAACGTAACTCCAGGCGACGTGCGACCAACATCCATCATCGATCAAAGGCATCCCGACCTCGAACCTGGCGTCGCGCCATTGCGAATCAATCATCCATGTTTGCGCCGTGATATCATCACCTTGATTGACATCGATCTGATAACGGCGGCCGAGAGAAGCCGTCTTACCTGCTGCCCCCCGCGGCGCAGCGCGACTTCAACACGATGGCGCCAGTCGGACCTGTTGTCCATCAAAATGTCGCCACAAAAGCCAAACGTCCCATCCCTCCGGGGATCCAGACCAATGGAGTTATATCCTCTTCAAAATCCTCACCCTCCCCATCAATGTCGGCAAAGAAACCACCTTCGAGCGCGAAGCAACCGCCGCACTCTGCCAGCGAGCGGGCTATAACCGCGTCAACCGTGCGGCCCATCAACCGAGCACGCCGAGAAACCGCATCGCAACTCGCCGGCAGACATTCAAGAAACAGCGCTGGCCTTCGCTCAGCATCCATGGCTGCAGAGACGACACCGCATGATGCGGAGCCTCCACCTTATGGTATACCACCCTGCTGACTGACGTCTTGTCCGGTTAGCCGCTAACATGCCCATAGTGGTTACCGACAGCTACATCTTGAAGAAGTTCGCCGGTCGACCACCATCACTCATAATTCATATGCACCCGACACATTTTCGATTCGATAACCAAGATGGAATGTTTCCGTATAAGTCACCGATGAAACTGTTCCTCGATCACATCCGGAGTCGCACGGTTCCTCACGATCTTCTTCAATATCTTACCGATGCCGGCGTACCATTCTACGAAGGCTGCCTCATTGTTCAAGTCCACGACCACAAGTCCGTCGCCCAAGCAAAAGATGTCTCCAAACCCGCACCAGCCAAGGGCTCAGTGGTGCCATCGTCCATACACAATTACAACCAATATCTAACACCCTCCCCCTTTGTTCCCTTTCCCAAGGAAAGTTTGTCTTCGGATGGCAACGCTAAGGGTGGAGATTCGAAGGACAAACCTGCTGAAGAGAAGAAAGAAAGCACTGTTGCTGCTCCCGCTCCCGAGGATGTAAAAGGAAAGACGACCAAACCGAAGGTGTTTACTGTGGTACTGCATCCGACTGCACTCAGCCTCCAGATGGACTTGTTGATAAAGGGTTCTACTCCTAAGGACAGCGATGGCATCTCCGCCATTCCACCTCCAACACCAATGTCCATAGTCCCGCCAACGCCGACTGCCACCAGCATGCCACCGCCGGCCAAGCGACAGAAGCGTGAAAAGACAGAACTTGACGGGAGCAACATCCATGCTGCAGAGGGACAGATTCTACTGGCTACCACGGCACCTTTGATGCTGGAGCCAACCAAGAACATTGAGGAAACCATTGTCCTCCTTGAAGCAATGTCTCATCCCAAGCACTCTGAAGCACCACCACAGCCCAAGACTCGCAAGAGGACTGTGGCCGAGGTGGCTGCTGATGAGGCCGCAGCTGCTGAGGAGGAACGATACATGCTCTTTGGCGACGAGCGGTTATCTTCAAACGTTGCTGGCGCTCAGAACGGAGGTACAGCAGATGGAGATGGCTCGGGAGGTGCTACTTTTGAACCAAGATTCGAGAGATTCAAGGTTCTCGCCGACATCAAGCGAGAACACGCCGAGAAGAAGGAGCAAGAGAAGCTCAAGCAGCAGGAGAACGATCGAAGACTTCAGCAGCAGAGACAGCAGCAGCAACAGGAAGCTGTCATGTTGGCCCAAAGACAGGCTGCAGAGCAAGAGCGCACTCGACGAGAAGCTGCTGCTAGGGAAGCTCAGCTACGACAAGCAGAGGCTCAGCGACAAGCGCAAGCTCGCGCAGCCGCCGCTACACCAAGCAACCAGAATAACGCCAGACCCAACGTGGCTCAACCCCAGCATGCCCATCCCCAGAATAACACCATGGCGAATGGAGTCACCAACGCAACCAACGGGGCCACACCAAACGCCGTTGCTAATAACCCACAAAACCAGGCCCAAGCCCAGGCCCAGGCCCAACCCCGGTTCCAGGCTCAGATCTCACAACCACCGGCCTCATCTCCCGTTGCTCGACAAGGTACTCCTCAAAACATGTCGTCTCCTATGGTTGCAAGCGTCCCGATGCAGCAGACCAACTCTGGAATGGCAGTAAGCCCACCACGACCAGCCTCGGTTGTTCAGAACGCGCCCATGTCGGTGCCCATGGCGCATAACATGTCTTCTAGAGGCAGCCAGCAGAGCCATCCATCTGGAACACCACGTATCCCTCACTCTACGCCTAACATGTCTCACGGCACCCCTATCAACCGGCCTGCGATGACGTCGACTCCTCGCATGACACAGGCTAGCCCACCTCCTAACATGATGGCACAAAACTCGCAAATGGGACAGGCCATGATGATGAACAACCAAGGCATGAACCAGGCTAATCAGCAGGCCATCGCCCAGGTTGCGGCTCATCAACGGGCCATTGCTCAGCAGCAACACATGGCGGCTATGCAGAATGGTGTTAATAACGGCAATATTAACGGTCAAATGTCGCCTCAGCAGCAGCAACAGATGATGCAGATGATGCAACGCCAGTTGCTTATGCAGCAGCAAGCGCAACAGTCCCAGGGACAGCATCAGCAAGCACAGCAGGGCAATATGATGACCCAGCAGCTGGCTCAGCAGTATGCTCAGCAGATCCAGAACATGTCGGGCAACCAGATGCGGCAGATGACTCCGCAGATGCAAGCGCAGTTCCAGCAAATGATGCGCATGCAACAGGTTAATGGCCAAATGGGTAACAACATGCAAGGCCAGGTTAACGGCCAGATGATGAATGGAAACAACGTGAATATCCAGGCTCTTCAGGCCATGCAGCAGCAACAGGCTCAACGGCAGGCTCAGCAACAACAAGCTCAGCAACAGCAACAGCAACAGCAGAACCAACAGCAGCCTCAGCAAGGTCAGCAGCAGATGGGCAATAACCCTATCCAGACTCAGATCCAGCACAACGCGCGGGTTATCTACCACCAACTGTTACAGCAAGCCATCCTTAAGCACGGCTCTCAAGACAGGATTCCGGCGGAGATCAATGAGAAGCTCAAGCAGACCAGCATCTCACGAGCTCAGAACCTGTTCCAGCAAGGAATGATACAGAGAAGAAATCAGCAGCAACTCATGATGCAACAGCAGCAGCAACAACAAATGCAGCAGATGCAACAACAGCAGATGCAGCAGCAACAGTTGCAACAGCAGCAGATGCAACAGATGCAAGGAATGAACAACATGATGGGTCCCCAAGGAGGGATGTGATGGGGCTCGGGAAGGACTGGATGACAAGACGAGACAAGCAATAAGCTTGATATTGATATGCATGGGCTGAGTTGGAGTTTTGGCCGGCAGTGTATTTGTTATTTTTCGAGGGTACTCGTTGACTTTTGGGAGCTGATGTTTTATACCCCGCGGAGAGCGTTGAATTCGGGTCAAGGGTTTTTCAATCAAGGCCATCAATGGAATGGATGCGCGTATGGCTCTCACAACTTTGGGTGGGCTTGGTCATTAATTGCTAGGAACGGCAATGGCTTGGTTGTTGCATGGTGTTTTCGGATACGTTTTGGAGACGGGTGTATTGCCAGTAGTCTTAAAATGGATGCTTTCACGAGTTTATTGAGAAGTTTAGGTAATGAGAATAAACCTTGATGAGTTATTTTGTCCTCGATTAACTTGAAGCAACTTGCTTGTGTCTCTGAGAGGCGTCTTGAATATCGATGGTGTTGGGTGCGCAGTCGCGTCGAGTGTCACGTGCAGATGGAAGTGCCGGCGGCGCAAGATGACACAAGCGCCAAGCCCGAGAGCAAGCTTGGTCATGTCGTCGACGCTACGCTACCTAGACACCCAAACCCGCGATAGCTCAAACTCCAGGCAACGCAACGTGACCAGTTCATCACGCATCTGCTCAACGGCACGCGACAGATATTCCTCCGACGACCCCTTGATCCTGACAAGGCAGCAGAATTTCCACGGTTCCTTTTCATCCGACTTGCCGCATCCCCCTCCGGCTTCCTCCTTCTTTCTCTTGACACATCTTTCTCCTATCTCGTCGTCCAAATGCATCGGCCGGAGCTATTCTCATTTCTTCTGCCTCTGCTGGCCACGTCAGCTTATGGCGCAGAGAACCTCGACTGCTCGAATATTCGGGTAGATGGCCAGAAGTTCGACCTGTCCAAGCTTAAAGGCGCGCACTCCGCTGTCACGAGCCGCTTCGCACCCAGCATTCCGGGGCACTACAACACAACATACACATTGGACGTGTGCGGGCCTCTTGAGAAGAAGGGGGCAAACAAGTGTCCCAACGGCACGAGAGGTATGTATAGGGAGCTTGATGTCTAGCCTAGAAGCTGGTAACTAACTAATAACAGTGTGCGCCGTCACCCACTTGCTCAGCAACGAATCCAAAGACGAGTCTGATCAGATCGCAAATTGGGTGGCCATAGCGGGTAATCTGGAGAACGCCGGCGGCTCCCGATTTGAAGTGACACCAACAAGACTCAAGACGAGCGACTCGAATGCCGATAGACAAAAGGAGGGCTTACGGCTGGTCTTGACTGGCGGGAAGGATCCCCTCAGCGACAAGGTCCCATCAAAGGAGAAGAAGGATCAAAAGGCCATCATCGAGTTCCTCTGCGACCCGGACAAGGAGGGCACGGAAGGAGAATGGGTTTGGGGAGAGGGGAGTGGCAAGCTCAAGGCCCGGGACGATGAGAAGAAGGAGGGCGATGACAAGGAAAAGGACGGCGATAAGGACGGTGACAAGGGTGATAAGGAGTCTACGATTGAGCACCAACTCAAGCACGACAATGCCACCCTCATCTGGGACAGCTTTGAGGAGGAGAAGGGCGTTGGAGTGCTGCGTCTGACGTGGCACACCAAATACGCCTGCGAGAGCCAGGCTGGTGGTGATGACGGTAACAGCAGCTCCCACTGGGGCTTCTTTACATGGTTCATCCTCATGTGAGTATCCTACATTTGTTCTTTTTTCTAGTACTTACTGACACCCTTGCAGCGCTTTCCTAGGCATCGCCGGCTATCTAATCTTTGCCTCGTGGATCAACTTTACCCGCTACGGCGCCCGAGGCTGGGATCTCCTCCCCCACAGCGACGCCATCCGCGACATTCCCTACCTACTCAAGGACTGGATTCGCCGGGTCCTCAACACCGTGCAGGGTACCGGCAGTCGAGGCGGATACAGCGCGGTTTAAGCTCTGTTTGTTTTCCTATTTCATTTACACCGAGGTGAAATGGCCTATCCTGGCCTATTAGGGGGGATTTGGTACGGCGCTTCAAGCTGGACAGCTTGCTCTCTGGTTGGAATTGTATACATAGTGTGGTCCTTTTTTTATCGTCATGGGCTGGGGGTTTCTTCAACATGTAATTGGGTGTTTAGATTCAGATTCAGAGAGGCAATGCAGTGCTGGGTTTGTAGTCTGGCTGCTTAATGCTGGGCATGTGGTAATTCCATACATATTGAGCTGTTGAGACCAAGAGTGATGGGATTCTTGTTATTGTCATGGTATAAGCCATGACCCATAAGTCTACCATGACTATTCGGCCCCAGTTCCAAGGTCCGGAACTTGCTCCGAGGGTCATGATGCAGGAACCATGACTGAGCTAAAGTACCTCAAGTCAAGCTACAGCCGAGGTCCCCCCACGGGTATTCATTTTCCAAAAATGAACATGGATCAGACCTTGTATCTAAATCATACTATATCCCTCTATCCCACGAAAAAGAACGGGATGACTAGGTCAAAACGTGGGTATAAGCTCCGTTGAAAATGGGGCCCCTAAAGCTGCGCGGGATGTAGGCAATTCGCCTGTGACTCTAAGTATGCAAGAGACGACGAAAAAGGGAATGATTCCAAACAATGAACCAATTGGACCCCCTGTCGCTTCTTTTTGACTCTATTGCTCCTTGTACCTAGGTGACTGGACTCTAAAAATGTGAGCAACTCTTCAGCTGCGATAGCGGAGGTTGTTTTTCTTTTATCGATAAGATCAACAACCACAAATAATTCTCATCCCCCTCCAAACCACCCCTCTTCAACCATACACACTCTCTCTCACGATAGACCCCTACGAGGAAGGAAATACAAATCATTCAAAATGGCCTTCCGACTCCCTGTACGAAGCCGATTGGCATCCACCCTCGCCGCCGCGTCTCGTCCTCGGATCACCTACCGAACCCTCTCTTCCCTCCCCAACGCCGACCCCTCGCCCGAGTCCAAGAGCGCAGCCATCGTCAACGAGCACGCGCCGTACATGGTCGCCACTTATGCCCGTCCTCCTCCTGTTTTCGTCAAGGGTGAGGGTTCGTGGCTTTGGGATGCGGAGGATCGCAAGTTTTTGGATTTCACCGCCGGTATCGCTGTCAATGGCCTCGGACATTGCGATCCCGAGTTTACTAGGCTGTTGACCGAGCAGGTATATTTCAACAACACAATTAATTGATGTAGAGTCAATACTGATTGTATGCGTGTATTTTAGGCCAAGACTCTCGTTCACGCTTCCAACCTCTACTACAACCCCTGGACAGGCGCCCTCTCCAAGCTCCTCGTCGAAAAGACCCTCGAGTCGGGCGCAATGCACAACGCCGCCTCCGTCTTCGTCTGCAACTCTGGCTCCGAGGCCAACGAGGCCGCCATAAAGTTTGCCCGCAAGGCCGGCAAGGTTACGGACCCGTCTGGCGATAAGGTCGAGATTGTCTCCTTCAACAACGGCTTCCACGGCCGAACCATGGGTAGTCTCTCTGCTACGCCTAACCCTAAATATCAAAAGCCTTTTGCGCCCATGGTTCCTGGGTTCAAGGTCGGGGATTATAATGATGTTGAGGGTATTAATGAGCTTGTTACTGAAAAGACTTGTGGTGTCATTGTTGAGCCTATTCAGGGTGAGGGTGGTGTTACCCCCGCTACTGAAGAGTTCCTCGTCGCCCTCGCTAAGCGCTGCCGTGAGGTCGGCGCTGTGCTCATCTACGATGAGATTCAGTGTGGTCTCGGCCGAACGGGTACCTTCTGGGCTCACGGTAGTCTTCCTAAGGAAGCTCACCCTGATATCCTCACTACTGCCAAGGCCCTGGGCAATGGATTCCCCATCGGAGCGGTGCTCGTGACGCAGGACGTGGCCGATAAGATGAAGGTGGGCGATCACGGAACCACCTTTGGCGGAAACCCCCTCGCCTGCCGACTGGCACACTACATCGTCGGCCGTCTCTCCGACAAGCAGCTCCAAGCCTCAGTGACAGCCAAGTCAGACGTCTTCCGCCAGCGCTTCACCAAGCTTCAGGAAAAGTACCCAGATCTCGTCAAGGAGGTCCGCGGCCGAGGTCTCATCCTCGGCCTCCAACTCTCTGAGGATCCCACACCCATCATCAAGGCAGCTCGCGAGAGGGGTCTTCTCATAATCACGGCCGGAACAAACACGCTCCGATTCGTGCCAAGCCTGACAGTCACTGATGAGGAGATCACCCAGGGCCTGGATATCCTTGAGGCTGCCATTGAGGCGACCCGATGAGAGAGAACGATGGAAGCTTGGTGTTGGAGGTGTTGGATTTTTTTTTTGAGTTTTTGAGTTCTTGGTTCTGTTGGGCATTGGTTAGATTTGGGTTGAGGAGCGTAAAAGTAAAGTTAGATATTAAGACAGATACCTTTCAAAGGATAACATTTGGCTTTAGAAAGGGCCGACTTGATATGCCATGGTATTTAAAACCTCACTGCCCTCTCGATTGATGCCTCTTCCACGTTCCTCGTCGAAACAACCCATAGAGCTCCATAGGGGTTCTTCATCTTCAGGATCATTTGTCGTCATAACCAACACACCGCCGTCGATGGATTTTCTTGTACCTTGAGGGCCTAGGTCCTCACTATCTGTTCTTTTCAACATAGTCGCGGCGAAGTCGCTCTGCGTCGTCGTCACCATTGCCCGGTGTCGCTTGTGTTTTGAGACAACTTGCTCCTGTTGATTCCGAGCTGTGATGAAACAGCCTTGCTAGGCACAGTAACTGAGCTCGTTTAACAGACAGGTTTGAGATATTCAAATGACCTTTGTGAGTGTTTCTGGTAACTCGGTTCGACTACATGTAGAGGTGATCATAGAACCAAGAACATAGCAGCAAGCACATTTAAAGGGATCGAAAACACAATCAATATTCAGGATAGTCAAGTTTGCGATGTGTGGCGCCAGTATTCAATCATTGTCGTGCAAGATGTGATAGATCACCAGGAAGTGCGAACCAGAGGATTTGGTCTGTATTTGGAGGCTCGGGCATCATCCAATAACAGGGGATTTGGTGTAGGGGAATCACGTCTGCTTTGCATCTTCATTGGCGCTTGCAGAAGGTCGGGGGTTCAAATCCCTCAGTCTCCATTTTTTTGTGTTTCCAAGCATGTTTCTTTTTGTCTTGCGCACTTTCTTTTCGCTCGTTCTTAGTTCGTTAGTCTAATAGAAGATATTTATTAGGCCTCTGTAATTTCTTTTTGTTCTCCCTCAGTGTCTGATGGTTGTTCTCTAACTCTAGGACTTTGTAAGGAATTGCAACAAGTTCCCGACTATGTATGGCAACAATAAAGCTGCATGTATGCACAAGGATCGAGAAATAAGAGTAACCATGAAAATTTTAATCCCCATACTGCCTGGAAGAACTATTCGATATTCCCGTATTCGCTTGCCATGATTTCTCATGTTCAAGGCTCAGCTGAAGGGTATCGTCACCCTATACCTGTACGTGGAGATGAGGTTCACCAAGTGCCGCAACTAAGCGCACCTATGTTATTGCTGTTAAATGTTTCGTAAACCACTCTGCGAGATTGATGACCCCAGTCATTTATTGAGCTTACCTCTATTCCAGTCTGGTGTTGCGCCATTGACCACTGCCTCTTTCATCCATATCCCGTGGCAGCAGGATGATAAACTACAGTGACAATGGATCCACCAAGTGATACCTAACGGAGGCATACTTAAGACAACGAAATAACAATGAAGAAAACCCGGTTACACCGCATATGTCAACCCTCGAAAGAAATAACCGTCCAGAGACCAGCCATCTCCAACGTTTGATACCCCATGATATGTCCACTGGGGTGCTAGGCTATGAATCTGCGGGGATGGAACAGACACGTGCCGCCACAAGCCATTAATCATGTGCCCTGCATTTAGCAGCGCCATGCCATGCATTCCTTGCCGTTCTTTAGAATCGAGGCTTACCTTTTTGATCCTTTTCAGCCTGGCTTATCACGAGTCATTACAAAGGGGACTTTGGTCTTGTGAGAGGAGGGAAGCGTCAGGAACGCAGATGATCTAATCTATCTCCCCGAGAAGAGAGTCACGGAGAAATACTCAATTCATACTTTCTCCTCCGTTCAGTTACCGTCCCGTACCTTTCTAGAAGCAGTTCAGTCTCCCCCCGTGTCTCTCTCGGGGCTTCGGACATTACGACGTCATGACCATCCAATCAAGCCCCGCAAAGTCCCCCGCGTTTCTTCGACGACTCCAACTTTTTGGGTCTGACACTTTCACATGTCAGCCAGACCAGACTCGCTTCCCAACTCAAAGCCTGGAACGTTAATGTCACGAGTCACGAGTCGTCGGCTCGTGCGGCCAAATCGAGACAAGACGATGGAACCAATGTCAATTGAAACCTGCCTTGAATGGCGCAGCTGATTTTATTTTTCTTTCTGTCTTCTTTTCTTTTATGCTTCTGCTTATCCTTTCTTTCAGTTGAATCTCACCTCTTGACTGTTGTTACACCTCGCTTCATCCAACCACAAGAGCCACATCTCGACTCATTTCTACGTATCTGACCGAGGCTTCGGACCTATTCATCCCCTGTCGTCCGTATCTGGACCATATCGACTCGTGTTGTCGTTCTTTCATGTGAACGTGGCCGATTTTCCCACTCCGAGCAATAGCAACATGCGCCTGGACCTCTCTTGATCCTTCTTTGT
>JABCKD010000808.1:0-43934 GCA_013186415.1 Fusarium sp. NRRL 66088 | reverse complement strand
GTATCGGGGGCGGTGGGAAGGCCAGACATGGTGAAGGTTCAAGGGGTCAAGATGGTGGATGAAGAAGTGACGATGGAAGGCGATGTGTATGGTTTGATGAATTTTGAAAGACTGGAAGCTCGCTGGAGTTTATATAGACAGAAGATACATCTCTCCTCGGGCATCTCTTCTTGTTCAAAAAGGGGTGTAGATAGCCGGGAGCTATCCACGGACACTAGGTTCCTCCCGACGGGCGTTGTTCTCTCTTTTCGGTTCATCGGCTTGTCAATGTCTCAGAGCTAGCTAATCAAGAAGCTCTGCAAAGAATGCTGTCGTCAAGCTTGTTGATCGACAAGATACCCGTGTACCCGTGTCTCACAACCCCGCTTGACGGTTGTGTGTAAATATGCTGTGCGATCAAGATTCTAAGAAAGACATGCCGAGAGAAGGACCTTCCGGATTTAGTCAGGTACAGGAGATATGTGTCAACTTCTGGGTGTAGCCCTGAGCTCTGTCTCTATTATCCGCTAAGCCGATGACGATGTAATATCTGCTACCATGTCGAACACGGTTTACGCAAGAACGATGGATATTTTCCATGTCGAATAGTAATTTGACCCCTCATTAAAGTATGCTCATCAAACTCACCAAGCAACCCCCCTTGCGGAATGAGCCTACAATGTCTCGCGGGAGCTCGGTGTCTCGGTCGAGCTGCAGACATGTGCTGCCAGAACATGTGCTACCAGATACATCCAAGCGGGCTCCAATAAAAGACCACTTCAAGGCACGTACAGCAGCCTCAACGTCACTACCGACAGATGAGCGGAGCAATATCATTCCCCAAATGAGCTCTCTGCTTTTAGATCTGCGGCCTTGGAAGACCATGTTTCACTTTCCTTGAGAATATCGTTATGTTTTTGCACTGGATTTCGTTTTGGTTTTCCTCTTAGCTAGTCAATGACTACTCAGACTCGAGGAGGCGGATGTTGGCTTGTTTGTTGTGATGGGGATGGCGTGATGCTTGCGCGTTTAGACTCAAGCCATCTGGAGTAGTCTGGTGTTTGTACCAGTGACAGCCGACACAAGCTTCGTTGTGTCTTCTTCTAGGGATGATCGTCGAAGTGTACCCAACCCAATAGAGTTAGTCAAAGGTTGGGACGTTATTTGGGTGTTATCAGCCGAATACGAGCAAGACCTCGTCCCTGTCCGGAAGGTCAACTCATGTCACATGTACCCTGTGTGGCAATCCCTTTGTTGCCAGATTTGGTCCTCTAGTAACAGCTCAAAGTATCTTATTCTATGTTACTCAAAGAGAATTACTCTAGAGGGAAAACAAGATCTCATGAAGGATATTCTTTTCTGCAATGTTGCTCTTCTCTAGTATGAGATGGTCAGAGTAACCTTTCTGCACCGTTACTATTTGAGCAACTCCCAAAAGCATATCACTTCAACCATGTCTATTAGATAGACTTCAAGGAATCTATTGGCTGCTAAAGTATGCGATAATGCAGCGCCGGAACTCTATCGTAGGGCGGTACGCAAAAGTGGTTAGTTTTCTCCCTAGGTCGGCCCTTTTGGGTTTCCGAAACTCAACCTCACCTATCCAGCAAGGCCTCTTTCTATCTTTGGTCATATTTCTGAAACCAATATTCAATAGGAAATGATATGCATGCGATTGTGTGTCCCAAGATGCTCCGGATATCGTCGCCAGGGTCCATAGTCACTGAATTCACATGTCGTTGAAGACCATGAGCCAGAAATGGCACTATGTGAAGGTTAAAATTATATTCGGCCGAGTGAAATTCTTTCGGAACTCTCAAGCGAGACCACCTGAGTTATGTCTCAAGACAGACCTTGAATATTGGTCAGTAAACTCAGAGTGACAAATGGCTCTCTGAATTGGCAGTATAATATCTTATATGGTCAGATACTGTCTGATATATGTTCAGTATATGCTCCCCCCAGCATAGCAAAGAACAATTAATAAGAATTATAGGATAATGCGCAAAGGAGATCTAAAGTTCTATATTTTATTAATGTATTTTGTACTCATGCTTCGTATGTTTATGATGAGTTGAATTGCCGTCCGGTGTCTTACTCGTGCTGCGTCTCTCGCAAATCTCTTCACTATTCGCCTGAGAATAATAAGCACCAATAAAATGAAATGGGTATATATATTAGCTTAGTTTATTAACTTCGTGGAACTAGAGGAAATAGAGTCAATATAGGATAAAAGTCGAGAGCATATTAGGGACATGGTGATGATTCCCCGCGCCGGGCGTCGCAGGCGGCAAATCCCCCGGTGGATGGTTTATTGAGCTAACAATCTTTAAGGACTATCGAGTGTCTTCTTTGATCTTGTGCACGGCCGCGTGTCACTGTCTGGGGACTCGCCGATAGCCTGGACGGCAGTGTTCTAGTTCAGCTGGACGGTTTCGGACCGAGTAATCTCTCTCTTCTCTTTGCCACCTTCTTCACTTTATGAGCTACAAGCTAACGTCACTCATAGCATGCCCCTGCTGTCCATCCCTTTGGATGCATCGAGAGGATTGTCACCAGTTACCTCGAAAGGGGTGGCTTTCTTGATGACCGCACTGCCTGTGAGCGTGATGAATCCCCTGCCGATATTAGTACCTCTAACTGGCAGACAGTGAAGGACTTCCTTGTTCTAAATAGCTTGAGTATCGGGTCTGGGGTTGTGTAGGTTGTTTGTTCGTAGATACATGACCGTACAAGGCTACTAGTACACAGATGACTCTATACAGCCCATCAAACTCTAGCATCGGATTTATTTTAAGTATTGGTTAGGCGAAGAGGACCTGAAAATCTTAGGTTACATATTTCCAGAGCTCGAGCTCGCAACTAGTCTTCCATCCGGTCGAGTTATCTTCTCCTCAGGTCATGTCCCTGCACCTCATCTCCCATCCCGCACTGCGATTGCAAGTTAGAAATAGAGACTTGCATTCTCATCTTCTTGACTTGGATAGAATATGCGCCAGTTCCAGCCTTTGCAGTAATCTACTCGGTGCTAAAACACCTTAACTCTCCCTTCGCCGACACTTGTCCTCTCAGTGTGTCTCTACGCGGACAAGGGGTTGAAGCTGGCTGCTGTGAAGACTGTCCCCGGGAAACGAGTGAAACCCGACACCGAGGCTCTCAACGTCTCCAAAAGAAGACATCAGCCACAATAGCAAAGAAGACAGTTATTAATACATCGGCACCGAAGTCTATTGCTACAAGGTGCCTTTTATGTTAAAAGGAAAAACAAAGAGGGGGCGGGGCAGGGCTTTCCGCCAATGGAGAAACCCCCCAGACCATAACCGGGTCCAGTTGTTGAGAGTTAACTAACGCTTCGAGTTATATTCTGCCGCTGATACTCTCAGTTTAAGGCTCTCGGGCCTCTTGTTAATGATAAAGCAGGTACTTGGATGGAAATGGTCTTTTTTATTAAGGCTGGGGCCCTCTTTGACAGACGCTGTAGAGAAAAAAAATGGTTGGGTCTGGGGGATGTCTGCAGCCTGATTCTCCGGTGAACCCAAAAAGAGGCGTGGCAGGGCTGTGTAAACGCCTCTCTAGTCGGTTGAGGATGGGATCTACCACCAGCTGTCGGCTGTCAGTTGAGGCGCCTTGTGACAAGGGTTAGCTGCAACGGAAGGCCAGTTCCCCTCCCACCATTCTGGCCCTTTGCAGTGGTGGCGTCAGAAGGAGCAGCAATCACATCCGGTTGCTTCAGGCGGTAACATGAAGACATGGGTTACAACATCAAGCTTTGTTCAAGATTTATTCGTACGTGACACATCAAATTAGCTGGCATTATGAACCACCAAGCGGGTAGGTTCAGATGGCAAGTTCATATGTATGTTCTAACAACCCGTCCCATACACGGCATTCAGAGTCTTGGATAGGCTCCCAACCCCCGCATGTTAAGCCTACATTCATGCAGTGATGAGCAACCTGCCAAGACACGGGACAGAATCCTGCTTCAGCGTGGCGTAGGAGAAGTTACGGCTGAAAGTATTTCATTAATTGAGAGCTCACTTTTCCCTCAGCTCGCTAGCCATGGCTGTCTCACTCCACATTAGGTCACAGCGTGTTCTTATCTAGTTGGTTCAAGATGTAATTTGGTGTTTCACAGCCTGAATTCCAAGCGGAAGAGCGACGCCACGCCGGCTGCCACCGGGCTGACAGGAGCAGGCTCCCCGACTCTCATCGGCTGCATGTTCTGATATGTCGTAGCATTATTGGCCCATGTCTTAATAAGAATCTCCACTGCAGACGCCGCATTTCGTATCGAGGTACGTGGTGTCACCATCAGAAAAAAGCAGTCAGGCTTTCAACTCCTCTTGATAATCCTGAAAGGCCAGTTGCTACCTGCCTCCTGCTTCTAGCCCTTGCGAGGGTATGTACTGTGATTCTGACTGAGTGTGATCAATGCGCTTCCACCCCGGTTTGGCCCCCAAATACACCTCGATCTCCTCAACTGCGGTTCAAACAAGTGGCATGAATTGATCAATGCACACAGGGCTGCAGCCTGTAGGATCCTATTAGGCGTCTCACGTCAGCTCCAAACTCCAGACCCTTGGTGTGTCCCGTCCCTGGTCTTGGTCACATTCTTATACCGCCTGCAGGTGATCACAGAATCCACCTTGGTAAGGAAGGACTTGCAGATAGCCAAGAAATTAAGAGCCTTATTCAAAAGATCAGGCTTCCCGGGAGTTTGCCAATGGGTACTTGGTAAAAAAGCCGCATAAGGCCAGGGGGCGGAGTAACTCGACAGAAATACAACTAAATTGCCAATGGGTACACTGGTTTCTTGCTCTCGTTCCACCTTCTCCTTCACCTGTCAGTCCTAGGCCTCCCAACAACGTTAACAAGACACTCGATCGAAACCTTTCCGTCCTCAGTCTTGTGCATGCCGGCAATGATGTGTTCGCACTGGCGGCTTGGAAGCCGAAACCGAGCGCTGTTGGCGGTACTATTGTTGTGCGCTGTCCGCTGGGTTACCGCCGAAAACCCCAAGGATGACTTCTGTCGGAGATACGCGCATCAGGCGACTGTCATAGACGACAAGCTGTACATCGACGGTGGCTGGGTGAATTACAAGCACTTTCCAACAACAAAGCAAGACTACTCCAGTATGTTGTTAGACACTTGGACACTGATTTCACCAAGACCAAGCATAGTTGATACACCTTGGCTAACGCCTGAATCAAGACACCTGGCTGGCAGCTCACGATCTCGACAAGCTTGTGAATCGAGGGGGAAATCTTTGGCCTGATTTGGACATCACCTTGAACAAGAATGACAGGCAAGTCAAACCTCGGCGTTGTTGGGGACCAAGATGGAGGCAGATACTGACATAGATACTCCAGCATCCCGTCTGTCAATGGCGGAATCCTATGGGGCGACGAGGTCAACAAGCGATTTTACCTCTACGGAGGCGAGTGGAACGGCGGTTTCGCGCTACGATCCTACCATCTCTTCAGCTACGATATCCTTGGAGACAAGTGGGATGACTTTGGGACACCCGACATTAGTCCCCCACCGTCAATCGCCTCCTACGGTGCCGGAGTTGGTGTGTCGCAGACCGGGATGGGCTACTACCTTGGAGGATGGATCAGCAAGGCCTCCATGACCGGATGGGATGATCCACGGACGATGAGCTCGAAATTCTACGCGTACAACTACGACACGGGCGAGTTCACCAACCTCGAGAGCCCTGGTAAACAAGCCAGAGCAGAAGGCGGAATGGTCTGGCTCCCAGCCGGCGACGCACTCGGATTGCTTGTGTATATGGGCGGTCTTGTCAGTGAAGAAGGCGAGGACAACGAAGATCCTCAGCCATTTGACGAGGTCTTTGTGTTTGATGCCCAGAGCAACCGATGGTTTACTCAAAAGACGACGGGTCAGATACCACAAAATCGGCGCCAGTTCTGTATTGACGTTGCCTGGGCACCCGACAAGTCAAGCTTCAACATGCAAGTATCCCAATTCCACCAGCAAAACCCAGTCAGTGTACTAACCCATTCGGCAGCTATCTCTGGGGAGGGCTGAGCGCACCACCGCCGGTAGTGAACACGACCTCGTTCGCCGACGTCTACATCTTGACCATCCCCTCGTTCACCTGGGTCAAGGCATGGCCCGACAGCCCTGGAAACGGCACACAGCCCCCTGAATTCGGCCACTACAGCAGTTCCTGCAACATGGTCAAGTCCATGTCACAGTTGTTTGTCATCGGCGGTACCTATCCGGACACCGATGCTTGTGACTTGGGGGAGAATGAGTGGGCGATGCATAACTTTTGGACGGGCACCCTCAATAACGAAGGCGATAACGAGACGTACTGGGCATTGTACGATCCTAATGTGACGACCAATGTTGTCCCCAAGGATGTCTACGACATCACAGGTGGGGACAAGGAAGGCGGCGCGACAGTCAAGGAGCCAGAAGACGGATTCGACTCGAAGAACGAGCTCCTCGAGGTTCTTCTCACACGGCGACCTTCGATCGCGGAGCGTTCACCTACCCGCCAGGTCTCCTCCTCCCCGACCGCGTCGGCAACGGAAACGCCAAGTCCCCCCTCTTCTGGATCCAAGCTATCCACAGGCGCCATCGTCGGCATCTCGATTGGCTCTGTCGTCGGTCTGGCAGTTATAGTAACTGTATGGTACTGTATCGGCAAGAGGGTCGTCCGCCGTCGCGAGGAAAGGCGCCGGTCCCAGATGACACAACCACAACCACAACCACAGTACTTTAGTGGTTATCCAGTTGCTCACCAAGGCATGGCCAGCCCACAGACATCGACGGGGGGACACACATCGATGGGGCACACATCAATGACATACTGGGGGGGATCCCAACCGTCAAGCCCACAGATGGCGAACCCTCATGAAACAAACTCATCACCGCCAACCGAGCTCCCTGCAGAACATATTGGCCACCATGGACGAGTCGTCAGTGATCTTTCTCAGCTAGGGATAAACGACAAAGGAAACGTGTCCCCTGTTGGCATCGTGCCATCCCAAGGCCATTCCCCTCCTCCCCCTCCTGGTCATGTAATGATGCAATGAACGGTATTGGGTTTTGATACCGTCATGTAGCTATTGATAGTTGTGTTTTTTGCTGTTATGGCTGATGGCTTTTGACATCATTGGAGACAATAATAATTATGCCATGGATACCCAATGAACAGCACTATTAAATTGTGATACTATGTGAGAGATATTCTATAAAGAACGTCGCGACGGCAAGGTAAGATAACAATGGCCAGACTAGGTATTCTACTGGTGAGTATAAAGAGGCCCTCTTGAAGCGGATATATAGAAGTAGGTTGGCGTCTCCTGGTGAATATAGCAGTGAGATTCGCAGATACCGTAGACATCGCCGCGACATCGGTGTCCGTCTTTACAGCATCACGATCCCCTAACTGGTCTGCGCCAGCGTATGCTTTTGATCGACGAGCAAGATGTTTTGGATGACAGGCGGTCCCAAGGCCGACCGCCAAACCCTGACTCCTGCCCGAGATGGATGTTCCTCATAATCCATGTGATAAGGGTTTTGGTCATCTTCTAGAATGGCCTCATATAGCTAACTCTCCCTTATTTCATTCAACAATTGACTTGGGCTCTTACTTTGCCATTGCGGTAGTGGTTGGTAGCCCCGCACGTCAAGATGTGTACTGTCTGTACCTCTGTACCCCTGACACGGTTAAGCTTTTCTTAAACACAGCGAAGCGGCTAACCCCCTTGTTTCTCTCAACAGCCCTACATAAATACCGCCACAGGCCGTTTTTTAACGGTTAACTTCCATCTTCTTCCAATAGCCCACGCGGCTTGGTTTGTTAGGGCCATGACACCGCCAAACACCCATAAGCCCAGCCCTCCACCGAAAGAATATGCATTCGTTACGCCTCATCAGCATGGCGCCCGAAGCCATGCCATGCGAGAGCATTGGCGGCAGCGCAGGCACAAGAAAGATTTAGCCAAGAGGCAAAGAGAAAATCGACCACAGCATGTATTGTTGCCAACACCTTCAACGAGCGAGGCGACCGACTCGCAGCCCTCGACCGAAACGACCGACACGCAACTGGATAGCACTGTCTTGGCCGGTGGAGGAATGTTTGATCCTAGCATGTTTGAAACTGATATGGACTCGATGATGAATGGAGTGCCTGGACAAGCAATGTCTGGGATGAATCTCGCACTGGGATCAGCTCGACTGGATCCCTTTGACCAGTTTCCAGTCCAGCTCACCACCCAGCATCACAGGCTTCTCCATCACTGTGAGTGACGTAAAACCGTGCATCCATAGGCGCTAACTTGATCTGTAGGGTTGAGCACGTATGCGACAATGATGTTTGACGACGTTCATGGCCAAGCCTTCAACCCGATGCGCGACGTCTGGTGTCCACTTGACCTGTCCAACGCGGCATCTTTCAACGCCATCATGGCTCATTCAGCTGCGCACCTAGCTCGCATGCAGGGTCTTCGCCAATCGAAGGAAGCGCTAAAGTTCAAGGCTGAAGCAGTGCGGATTGTACAGGTCTGGATGGAGGATCCGGAACGTGCTCTTAGTGATGATGTGCTGGCCGCTGTCTTGCGCTTGCTGACTTATGAGGTATGGCAAAAACGAAAACAGTGGGTGCGTTTTCTGAAATACTGACGAATTCCGTTGTAGAGATACTGGGGGACAGAGGCTGAGTGGCATGTCCATTACAATGGCCTCTCGAACTTGATTCAGGCTCGTGGTGGGATAGAAGCACTCCAAAGCAACTGGCGACTCGAACTCACGACATTCTTGCAAGATCACCAGTACATCCTAACTTCTCATGAAAGCTAACATCTATCAGGGTATCCCTCATGTCTAAGCCGTCGTGGTTCGACTGCTCCAACCAGATCGAGGAGCTCTCGGACCAACATCTGGCAGCACGCTTGCACCCCGTCATGGGCGACACTGTCAACCTTCATCGAATTCGTTGCTTGTGGTTACTGTCATTTGTCCAGGATGTGGGAACCTTTAGAGCGAATTCTCCAGAGATCTACTCCCACGGAACAAGCCAATTTCCCGTCATCAAGGAAGCTCTGGGTCTGCTGAAACTACACCTCAAACAAAACGAAGCCGGTTCAGTGCGACAGGACCCCTGCACTGAATCCGAGTTTACGAGATTGGCATGTCTGTTCTTTATCTGCATCCTGTTGCAACAGTCTACCTCAGGTTCTGGGGCTGTGACACACTTTTCTGGCCCCAGCCATTACGACGCTCAGTTGGTCTCGTACTTCAACACCTTCCTCGATTCATCAAGACCTCAATGGCAGGGATCCATTGAAAATCTCTACACAACCCTATTCTGTACTTTTGATGCCAGTGGGAGAACAGGACTCAACATGGAGTACATCCGAAACATGACGGGCGTAATGGCTTCCATGACTGGCGGTGTGCGGTATGGAGTTGAACGATGTCTGCTGAATATTCTTTGTCGTACAGAAAGTAATGGATTTGACGCATTTGATGAGGAGTGGACGCCGGATTCATTACTATCTCAAATACCACCTCAATGACATAAAAGTTGGACAAGCCAATCCGATGCAACTGTCGTCTTGACTTTGTAAGGTGCTTCAACGTCACAGGCTCTTATTGCGAGTCGACCTCTGGGAAAAGCCAAGACGAAGCGGTGACGGGATATGGATCCAGGCCTCGTTTTCAGCTGACCCTGTTACCTTGGCACAACTCGTGAATGTGTTTTCTCATTTCTCAGTCTCACCCTTGGACCTCAAGTGTCATCGTTGACATGTGATTGGCTTGTGAGGTTCCGAGCGTAAAATCAGAATGACGATGATGGCTTGACTATGTCCTCTTCTGGAAGGACTACATAGCCAATGGTAGCGTGGGGAAAAGCAGAGTGAGTCGGGCCGATGACCTGTCAATCCTCCTGAGTTTCAGATCACATTTTTACTATCTGTCACGCAAGCTTACTCTGCCCATTGATCCAGGCAATACAATCAATTCATAGATCATCTTAATACAGATCTTTGTGCTCTGCCTTGATCAGATCCGCCCCCTTTTCACCAACCATGTACACCGAATTCTGAATACGGCAATCCGGAATGACAGGAATAACAGATGCATCAATGACACGCAGCTTCGAGATCCCATGAACCTTCAACTTCGGGTCCACGACGCCCTGGTCAATGTTCTTGGAGAGACGCGCAGTTCCGCAAGGATGAAAGGCAGTCTGGCAACGGTCAAGAACAGCATGATGCATCTCCTCGTCACTGTCAAGAGGCATCTCCCAAGGATACTCGGCTAGAACAATGTCCTTGAAACCTTTTCCCTTGGTCAAGACGTCGTAGCTGAATCGGATACCTTCCCTCATCGCAATGATGTCAAGGTCGTCGGCGAAAAAGTTGAGGTTGATGTTGGGCTGGACGAGAGGATCGGAAGAGTTAAGCGTCACCTCGCCGGGGTCTGACACTGGACGGACGAGATCGACCACGACGCTCAGATGGCAGCCAGTCTTTGGGGTTGGGTAATGCCACTGAAAGGCGCTGCCGAACATGGCGACAAAGTCGAGTTCGAAATGCGGTTGTCCTTCGGGGCAGAAGGGGTCCTTTCCACCGTTGGCGGCTTTTCGCTGTCTGTATTGCGCATCCTTCTCTAGATAGCTGTCGATCCTGGGGAAGCCTACCATTTCGAGAAGACCAGATCCCATGGGGCCGGCATGGCCCTTGCTAAAGGCGGACACAGCTCCGTCATGCTTAGGTCCCGCACGAAGGAGGTGATCATCCATACCATACCCATCCTTGACCTTGAGCACGAAGGGAACGCCAGGGTGATCAAGCAAGTTCTGACCAACGTGTCGAGAATCGACGAGCGTGGTAATTCCATGCTTTGAAAGCTCATTCTTGGGACCGATTCCGCTGAGAATGAGCAGCTTGGGACTCTCAAAGACGCCCTGCGAGAGGATGACCTCGCGGGTCGCGTAGAAGCTCAACTCAGTACCAGACGAGTCGATGACGGTGACGCCCTTGCACTCGCGGCTCGCTTCGTCAATTATGAGTTTCTTGGAGTGAACCTCGGCGAGGATGGTAATGTTGGGTTTGTTTTTAACAAACAAGAAGCTCCCGGAGCGCTGACCCTTGTAGATGGTGTCCACGCAATGAGTTAGACCAATCATCTCACCATCGTAGATGTTCTCCGTGATGTTGCCTCCGCGGTCCTTCCAGGCCTCGGTGAGAAGATCACGGAAGGGCTGAAGGTCGTCCAGAAGCTCCGCGTGGGAGATGGGAAGGGGCCCACCCTTGCCGAGCTTCTGGAGATCTTTGGAATAAAGGCCAAGATCATCGTGGTAGGTGGCACTCTTGCGAAGGTATGGAACAAGAGGATCCCAGGTCCATTCCTTGCCGCCGTACTCCTCCCACCTATCAAAGGTAGGCTTGCAACCAGGGACCCAGGTGAAATAGTTCAGCGATGAACTTCCACCGAGAGCCTTGCCACGGGTATTAGGTTTCTCGATGCGCTCATAGTCATCGCGTCTGACCATGGTGGTCTTGTAAGCCCAGTCGTGCTTGCTTCCACGAAGGCCCATGGCGGACGAGGGCGTAGTGATCTCGTGGACGTCTTGCGGGTTACCGATTCCGGCTTCGACGACGAGGACGCTCACGTTGGGGTTCTCGGCAAGGCGACCGGCGACGACGTTGCCGGCTGTGCCGCCTCCAACGACGACAAAGTCAAAGTGAGAGCCGTTCTTGGGCATGACTGATGATGAAGGTTTGAAAGTGATTTGTGCTGTATTGGGTTGGTTTGCTATTGAAAGGAAAGGTAAACTGAGGTCTTCCATCCGCCTTTTATCTTGCTCTCGACATCTTGATCCCCTCATCTCACGGATTCCAGCCACTGCATAAACATGAAATCAAGCTCTCACGTAGTTGCCATTACACGATTTTCGGGGTGGGTAGCTTCGAGAAGAGTAATTGGATAGCTAGTCATTCCCAAACCAGCGGCTCATGTTGCATTATCCAGTTATAGCGACGTCCTGTTGCATGTGAGATAGTAATGGATGCTCAGCTCGAGAGATTGTTTCATCATGATGCCGTCTCGACTCCTCACTTCATGCACAGTCTGAACTCAAGTCAAGTTTCTGTTTATCCATTATCCCGGGGCTCGGCAAGCCGTGAACCGTATCGGGGAGCCGGATAACCGTGGCCGACAATTTGACCCATAATCCCGGTGATGCCGGATGGAGATCCGTGTTTTGATTGGCATTTATCGGCCTTTGATTTGCCGAATGTGACCTTGGCTGTTTTGAGTAAGACTACACCACGAATAAACACCCTTGTAGTAGAGACAAGATCGTCTTTGCCCTCATGCCGACTTCCAACCCTTGTTGCTAGCTTATCGGCAAACTCTTGCCTGGCATGCCGCTTCCCGGCTTGACCCAGCTACGTCACTTCTAATACTTCTTCCGGCAGAGAGCAGCCGGTGTAGATACTTCCAGAGGATGAATCAAATAGAGATGATTAGATATAAAGATGAACGTAGCAGCCAGCTGTTGGGAATCCTTATCCCAAACCCTGCATCAATATTTGTCCCCCCTTTCTAATATCTACCAAACTGCCTTGGAAGGTCTTCACTATGGCCCCAGTCTATACCCTAGCGGAAGGTAATCACCCAAGTCTCAGATCCACAAGGAGTAAAGCTCACCGTACTATAGGGTGCCCCCAGCCCAGCAACGCAACCAGTGTCCAATTGCGGAACGGCTCCGGCGGAGGTCTTGTCCTGCTTCAAGACACACAACTGATCGAGACGTTGGCACATTTTGGTCGCGAGCGAATCCCTGAGCGGTAAGTGTCCCATCAATCATGGTCATACTCTGTCTAACTCTCCATCTAGTGTCGTCCACGCGAAAGCAGCCGGGTACGCCCCCTATACTCCCCCGAAAACCTCCTCTGACAGCATTTAGCGCATACGGCGAATTCGAAGTCACAGGTGATTGCTCCGACCTTACCTCGGCCAGCTTCCTCAGTGCCGTCGGCAAGAAGACCAGGTGTCTTGTTCGCATCTCGACTGTCGGGCCTGAGCGAGGATCAGCTGATACAGTCCGCGATGTACACGGTTGGGCGATGAAGCTCTACACCGACGATGGCAACCTTGATTGGGTATTCAACAACACGGTACGCGATCCTATCCATAGAGGTAGAGTTTCTGTTGATGTAGACAGCCCGTTTTCTTTATCAGGGACCCTATCAAGTTTCCGTCTCTGAATCGGTCTCACAAGCGGCATCCCAAGACCAACATGCCGGACGCCGATATGGTATGTCCTGCTCTGATGAACCAATGATTCTTGGCCGATACTGACATGGCATTAGTTTTGGGAGTATGCTTCGATGACGTTTGTTAGACATACTAGACATGACTGACATTCTACTAGTTTCCACGTCGGCAACCCTGAAGGCATCCACGAGCTCATGCATCTGTTCAGCGACCGAGGCACTCCCGCCTCTCTCCGTACCATGAACGCCTACAGCGGCCACACCTACAAGTTTACCAAAGAGGTCCATATCCCTGATTTCTATCTTCTGTACTCGCCTAACGGATGCTGCTACAGGACGGGTCTTTCAGCTACATCAAGATGCACATCAAGAGTCAGCTGGGCGTTAAGAACCTCGATCGTAAAACCGCCACTAGAATCGCCGGCGAAAATCCAGACTATCTCGTACACGACCTCTTCGAAGCCATTGAGAAGAAGGACTATCCGAAGTGGGACGTGTTTGTGCAAGTCATGAGTCCCGAGCAGGCTGAGAACTACAAGTGGAACATTTTCGACATGACCAAGGTCTGGCCTCACGGAGACTTTCCTCTTCGCAAGATTGCACAGTTGACTTTGAACGAAAATGTGCGTCTCACTCTCGATACCCAGTTGGGTTTAACAATGATACTGACTTGAAATTGGGATAGCCACGGAACTACTTTGCTGATATCGAGCAAGCTGCTTTCTCGCCTTCAACCATGGTTCCAGGATGGGCACCAACTGCTGACCCAGTCCTGCAAGCTCGCATGTTCTCATACCCCGACGCCGCCCGTTACCGGCTGGGGACAAACTACCAAATGCTCCCAACCAACGCAGCAAAATCTCCAGTATATTGCCCATTCCAACGTGATGGCTTCATGAACTTTGGAACCAACTACGGCGACGATCCGAACTACATCGGTTCCATGCTCAAGCCCACCGCCTTTCGAACGACAGCCACTGGAGGAACGGTTTCGCCAACCTTGACCAACCACGAGAAATGGATTGGAGAGGTTTCTAACTTTACCACGACTATTGGGCCTGAAGACTTTGAGCAGGCGGCTGGGCTCTGGAAGGTTTTGGGGAGGGAGAAGGGGCATCAGGACAGGTTTATTGACAATGTTGCTGATAATGTTGCAAATGTCAAGAACGACAAGCTACGAAGCATGGTCTATGGTAAGTTAAGCTCAATCATGCTCTATTCACGCTAATCCATTTGTGCTGCAGATCTCTTTTCACGCGTTGACTTGGATCTTTCTGCGAGTATCCGCGAGACAGTTGAGCTCATTAGGCAAGCCTAGCACGCTTTCGGTGCGAACCATACATGGGTACGATGAACAACAATAATGGCGAGGACTTTTAGAGAGATGAGCTGCATAGATAGTTGCAAATGTACGCGTTGAATAGAACTGTTAGAAAATCCTACGAGGTTCAAGCACGAGTTACTACAAGAGTATTGTTCGTAGATTCTGACACTCTCATAGTCTTGTGTGTTTACCTTTGACCTGCCCTGAACAAAGTGTCGGTAACAGTGTCAGTCTTGCCGACCTCTTCAAATTTAAAACACCTTGGTCATAGAATCGATAGTGAGATTTCTCAGACTATCCTCATCATCGTATCTCTCTTCAGATACTCATGAGAATCTAGGGGGCTAACCGACCGTTTCACCCGTGCAACCACCGACCAACACTCATGACACCCAACCAACCACTTCTCAGTTCGCTTCAATGCAGGCAGCTTTGCTCGAAACAGTAGCATCTAACGCTAACAATCCTTGGCGTCCGGAAGCCCCGGATCGAGACAGGGACCCCCTGGCTGATGATTGGCTGCTCTGGCCTCCAACTCGCGTTCGCGTTCGCGTTGCTCGGGTTCATCAACGCCTGGACCTTGATAAGCTGATCTGTCTCCCTTTAAAACGAAGCTCGGTACGAGACCGAGCTCTACCGCCACCACATTCACTCTTCGTGCCAGTTGAACATTCCTTTTTTGAGTCTCGATTTGTCCAAGCCGATATGCAGCAGGCTAGATCCACTCGTGCGGGATACAAGAAATCCCGAAATGGTTGCGCGAGATGCAAGAAGAGACGGGTCAAGGTATGTTGCCCTGCAAGGCCGTTAAAGGATTGTCTGACTGGTTATAGTGCGACGAGGAAGTTCCATGCTCGGCTTGTGTGAGACACAAAGTACCATGCAGCCTTGCATCTCCCGATAGTCAGCCTGAAGGTATTCAGATACATGACCATCCACCCAACGATAGCGCTTCTGGCTTCAACTTTTCGTCCTTGCTCTCTGGGTCTCTATTCGAAGGTCCCCGAGAAGATGGAGACTGTTGGGTTGCCAATGTTGAGTTGATGTTCCATTACTCAACCGTCACGTATAAAACGCTGTGCTTCTCAGATCAAGTCGTGTCAACCTTCATCCACGACATGCCTCATCTGGCTCTCTCTCATCCATACTTTCTGCGAGAGATATTATCCCTGTCTGGGTATCACCTGGCTTATCTTCATCCTGAAAAGAGGCAGTCTTACGTTCTGCTGGCCTCCAAGCACCACGACCTGGCTGTTAGGGGCATCAGAGATGTACTCTCAGGGCCAATAACGTCGACTAACTGCCACGCACTATACGCAACCGCAATATTTATCGTCATCAACAAGTATGCCGCTTTTCCTAGTTGTGAAGACCATCAAGCGCATGGATGCCTGATGCCGATTCAGGCGCTCGTTGAGATGTTTTCTCTTGTCAACGGTATCAGTGCTCTCCTGATGTCCTCAGAAGGAAGAAGCATTGTCAATGGACCACTCAAGGACTTCTTCAGTCGGTCTATTGTTCCTTTTCCGCCGACCGAACTGTTCCAGGGGTTATTGACCCGTGTACCTGAGCTCAAGCTCAGGGCAGAGTCAGACGCTTTAGACCCGAAAGCGAAACTCATATTGATTACGACCCTTCAGTCTTTCGCCGAATGCCTTCAAGATACCATTAATCGTCCAACTGTATCGTGTCCGCCAGAGATGCGTGTCCAGTTCATGTGGCCCATGACGGTCTCGCGTGAATTTCTCGACCTGGCGGGTTCAGGGCATCCGTTGGCCCTGGTGACTCTGGCGTATTATGACACGTTATTGTCTTGGGGAGAGTCTAGATATTGGTTTTTCGAGGGCTGGGCGCAGCCATTGATGGAAGCTATTATCGAAAAGGTTCGCGGTTCTGAGTGGGAGGACCTTGTTAGTTGGCCTGCGAGTGTCGTTTTAAAGGGAAAGGAAGCGCCTTTGGATGCAATGGGAATTCCTGGAATTGTATGACTTGTGCCTGGACGACTCGTTATTTAGAAGCTGGACCTGTATTATAACCAAGGTTAATAAGACTGTGGACAAATTGGAGGCAAGGCCAGTCTTGGCTTCTGGAGGCCATCACCGGCTAAATTTATACTCACCCACAATTGTACCCTCAAGTCAACTTTCTTAACCCCCATGACCCCATTACTTGGCAACAACTTCTTAATTCCTCTTTGAGATTCCATGACACAGCTGAAATTCTTATTTCCTATTTAGGAAATAGTGAATCCATTCACTGACGAACCGGAGTCGCGGACCGACGATCCGACGGGCGGGAGAATGTCGGATGTCTGGTCCAACCATTGATGCCTCGGATACAACAGATGATTCTCTTATATTGTTGACTGACCGCACTTGATTGATTTCTCCCACTTTCTCCTCACTTTTACCTCTATTGAAAATATCACAGTTGTCTTCTGTTGCAAATATGGCTTCTACCAACCTCGCTTGGCGTCAAACCTCTCCTGGAGTGTGGAGCCGCTCCATCGACGAGATCGAGAAGTTCTATGCCACCATGGTGGTTCTCTACGAAGCTAGTGGCCGCATGTTCTTCGGCATGACTGGCCATGTTTCTCTGTCCATAAAGATCCCCGAGGGAGCTTCTCAAGATCAGGCTGAAGAAGCCGTCGACAAGGCCTTGAGAAAGGCTTGGCTTGCTGTGAGATATGCTCACCCCACTCTCGCCGCCAAGGTCACCGAGAATGTCCAAACTGGTGAATGGACAAAGACCTATCGTCAGTTTGAAGATGAAGCAGACAAGGGTTCTTGGCTTGAGCAGACTCTTGTTCACATCTCGACCGGTAAAACTGGCAACGAGTGGGCCAACTCGGATCCTCCCGCTCCCAAGGTCCCAACCATGTTTGTCCTGGATCTTCCTGGTGATGGGACTTCAACTGTTCGACGTGATCTCGTCTTTCGCTCGCCTCACGACATCATCGATGGAATTGGAACATTGATGATGCTCAACAATTTCATCACTCGCGCTTCAGAGGCTTACGAGAAGGGTGACACTTTCGAGGTTCCTGTCTTTGACGGGTCTGAAACCGCAAACCTCAGCCCTTCGTATCGACTGGCTGCTCAAGTTCCCCCTGAACTTGCCGAGGACCAGAAGAAGAGGATTGAAGAAATCACCGCCCAGAAAGCAGCTGTTGCTTCTGATCCTAGCGTTGAACACCTGGCTCTTCCGTTCAACAGCGGCCCTCTTCTCCCTGGTCGTCATCAACGCATTGCTCTCACCTTCTCCCAGGATCAGACCAAGAGTCTTATCAAGGCTTGCAAGGCCGCTGGAGCTACCCCAACACATGTGTTCCATGCCGCTGCTGCCATGGTCATGAGAGACGTCCAAGAGCCTCCCTCGGAGACCAAGCGAGTCCGATACATCAACTACATTTTGCGTAATGAACGAGACAAATGCAACGATCCATACAACTCTGCTATTCATGCGGCGTCCGTCTATCACTCTGTCTCGGGTCAGAGTCTAATTGTTGATATGGACTTGCGTGCGGCTGGTACCAAGATCGATCCCAAACAACGTCGGGAGGAATTCCTCTCTATTCTGGAGAACATGAAAGACTTTTACCACACCGTCAAGGAGGATAAGGAGCATTACATCCTCACGCCCACCCTGTGGACTCTAGGCACACCAACACTTCCCCCTTCTCCTCGACCTCTTCCCGTGCCCCCTCCCAACGCTCACCCATCCGTGTCCATCTCAAGCATGGGTCGCACCGATGCCATCGTTTCTCCAGAGAATGGGGCTTTTAGCACTCGAGACCCTTGGGTTACTGGCGAGGAGCTTGGAAATGGTCTGGGACTGTTTCTTGGTACTTCTCGGGGTGAATTGTGTTTGAGTGCTGCGTATAATGATGCTTGGCATACGGCCGAGGAGGTACAGCAGTATTTGGACCGTTGTAAGGAGGCGGTGTACTGGGGCTTGAGTATTGAAGCTGAGTAGGAGTATTGCTGGGGTAGTGAGAGTGATTTTCCTCATTTCCTATCGTTTAAGACTGCGAGCGTTTTGATGAGGGAGGACGGTTTGCAGATGTTGTTGAACCATGTGTTCATTCGTGTCAATAACAAGTAGCGTACCCCTGAAGTGAGACAAGATTGATAGCACGTTCCATTACTCCAAATATCCCATATTGTACAACATCCCTGCATTACTTAGACTTCTTCTTCTCTGTCTGGTGGTAGTAAATCACCAACACCAACAAGCCCAGTGGAATAAGTGTGCTAATCTCTCCAACGACTAGACGAATGTCAGTGAAGAGTTATCTAAACATAAAGAATACTTACCCATTCTCCAACTAAGCCACCCTGAAGTCAACCTCAACTCTCCCTCCTCATTGTGAGGAAACCCGTTCGTGTTTATAGCGAAGAGACTGGTCAAGAATGAGAGCGGAGTCTATACTGTTAGACCGGCTGATCCACAAAGTTCTTATGACGCCGAACTTACAAAAATGACTGTGACGATGGTAAATGGGAGGATGATAAAGTTCATGAATCGTGCGGCTTCGGCTTCTTTGAGGGATGCTTGGGCTTGCATCGCTTGGATGATGTTGCTCAACTGAAAACACTTGTTAGAATCTACCGGGGAACGGGATAGAAGCCTTTAGGCTTCAGGTAAGTGAGAGTTGAGGCAACTTACCCCTTCAAGAGTTGTAGACGCATCCCTGTCCATCCGCTGTGTCCTTTGAATCAAAGTCTCAAGACCAGTATCATGCACAAAGCTCTCCCTCAAGACCTTTCGTACATCCTTGGTGAGAGTTGGCTGTCCTGGGAGTCTAGACGGCCAAAGGATCTCGGCGACATCCTTGACCACTTTGAGTTGCGTCTCAAAGAGTTGTCGCAGGAGGCGGAGCTCGTCTCGAATGTCCTTGACTCGCCAGGTCGAGTCGGCGGCTTGGCGGATGATGGTGTTTACTTCGCTGGGACTCCAGTCGCTTGTTGTGAAGTTTTTGAAGAACTTTGCTTCCTCATCCGTCTACAACCTGGTTGTTAGTAGAGTGCTAATTATAATCAACAGGATCGTACCTCGTAGCCTATCTGACCCTCAAAGATATCAAGAACATGCTCGCCAAGTCCAGCCCACTTGAACTCGTTGACCAAAGTTACTGCCTCAAAGACAATTCGCTTGATCAAGTCACTCGGTGTCCGAAGGGTATCCAAGTTGCCTTGGCGGATCGTCTCGAATAGGTCATCCGCCATCGTCTCATTCTTGCGTGCTGGTATCGCAGTGATGATTGTATCTATTGACCAGAGTCAGGATTGAGGATGAAAGGGGTGTCAATGATAGAGGCTTACTGTCATCCAGCTTCCAAAGCCACAGCTGACGAACCATCAACCAGCTCAGAGACAAATCTTGCTGGATCTTCTTGGCCTTGTCCTTGTTTGCCCTTCTTTTGTTACGCCTCTCAACATGTCCGTTGTCAGCTGGTAAGAATGGCATATTTGCCGGTTTCTTTGCCTTCTCTAGAGTCGTGCGAACTTTTGTCTTCCCCTTTCTTTGCATCCGGGACCACAGCCACTTGATGAATGCCCACTTCGGTATCTCTTCTACTTGGACTTCCTTTCGAGATTTCTCTTTCGTCTTGTCGATGCGATCTTTTAACCATCGGTATACGACTTGCTGGTCTTTCGTGCGCAGTGTGTTGTCTCTTTGCTCAACGTGGTTGGCTGTCTGGTCCAGGGTCTGGGGTCGCTGTGCTCCAAGCATTCCAGTGAAGGGAGAGTATGTCCGCTCGAGTTGTTCATATCTTTTGCGAAGTATCTCTCCCTTGTCTGTCTCTGTTTCTGGGTCGTGAAGTGTCTCGATGTCCAGAAATGGTATCTGCAGCATATTAGCAGGGCCAGTTCCTCGAGGACAAGAGTGTACTCGCCACTAGTGACACCATGCTGCTTGGCTTGATGAAGCATTCTGCGTTTGCCCATGATATCCTCTTTTCAGACACCATGGGAGGCTTGGTAGTCTTTTCCTGCTTCTCCGTGGTCTTTTTCTCTCCTGTAACTCGATTCAGTTTGTCTTGGGGACTTGGCCTCTCGGCAACCTGTACAGTAGGTAAGTACAGCTACAAAGCCGGAGGTTGTCTCTCTTACTCTCGCATGTGGCTTTCTAACTCGAGAACAGAGGTCGTTGGTCTCTCGAACTCTAATGTTGCTCTCGAAAAACTGCCAGGCTTGAGCATCGACCTCGGCACCGTCTGAGGTCCTGATATTGGTGATGAGAAAGTCCTAAAAGGCGTAGATTAGCATCGTGAGGATAGGAGAGCCATATTGTTTGGGTTAGTCTACCTTGATCCAAGTCATCTACTGAATGTTAGCACAATGTCATCCAGACTCGTTCTGCAGGGCATAGTGAACTTACGTTGTTCGAGTTGAAGTTGATCCATCGCCAAGAACCCTCTCTGACGTTCTGCCTGAACTCATCTTCTGTCAGTTCAACCCTGATGCTCTCCTCTCTCTCCATTCCCCTCTCTTTCTGGCTCTCGTCTTTGGACTTGCCACGCTCTTCTTGTGGCGATTCTGGAGCCTTCTCGATGCTAATATCGGCATGTTCTTTCACTAGTCGCTCCCAGACCTCTGAAGCAAAGTTTGCCTCGCAGTCAGCAAGAAAGGATGTGCCTCCATCAGCTGGCTCCTCTACCGAAGACCCGTCGTTGGTACTCTCCCTTTCGTACTCTTCTTGAGCAGAATCATCTTCTAGTCGCTTACTGTCACTCTTCTTGCGGTATAGCACATGAGACACCTTGATCCCAGTAGGAGTCCAAGACATCGAGGTGCTTCCGTCCGGCTTCGGCTTGAGCCCTGCCCATTGGTATCTAAAGTAGACAGGAAAGTTGTCGCAAATCCTTCTAATATCCTCGGAGTATTCAGCAGGCTTCTGGGGGACATTGCCAGCAGTCTTGCGTCTCAAGGGTGCCTTTTGTAGGAATGAAAGATTCTCGGCAAAGAACTTTTTGTCCTCTTCGTCCAGGCCCTCTCCCTTGAATAGTTGTCGCGGTGTTTCCCCGTTGTCGTTGACGCAGTCCAGCTCTGCTCCTCGTTCAAGCAGCATCTTGATGACGGTGTGATTCCGCTTCCTACATGCATCATGTAGCGGAGAGTCCCCTGCACTTGTTAGAACTGGCCCAGCAACATGATAAAGTATTATAAGCTTACCGTCGTTATCCTGGGTGTTGAACTCAGCGTCTGCATCAAGAAGCCGTTCTAAGCAACGCTTCGACTCTTTGCCAATGTCTTGTACAATCAGCTGATGCAGCGGTGTCTGCAGACTATCATTTAGAGCGTCCACATTTGGTCCATACTGAAGTATCGCATCAAGGATCTTGAGCATGACGCCGTCCTCGGCAAGCTCACCCGCCATCCCCGAAATCTGATGCAACACTGTGAACTTGTTCGAGTCTCCGAGGTTGATGTAATGTGACGGCGCCATGAATGGATGTTGAAGGATCCGCGAAACGAGGTTGGCTTTCTTTTGAGCGACCGCCTGGAAGAGAACTGTTCGTTTGTTCTTGGAGGACTGGAATGTCAGGTCGATCTTGTGATTTCTGAGGAGATACTCTGCGTCGTTGTCGTGGCCTCGGCAGATGGCGATGAACAGGACAGAGCATCGACCTTGGACATCAGACAGAGGTCCGACTCTTTCTTGAGTTGCCAGGTTTCGATACGTGTTTGCTGCTGCCTTTCGCAATGTCTCGATATCGTCGTCTAGACCTTCTCCATCTGGACCAATTATCGCATCAATCTCCTTTCCGAGGTCCACCAAGCGATTAGACTTGGGGCCTGCCTCAGGATCATCATCCGAAAAGGTTTTCCCTGTACTTGGAATCACTTCTCTCTCGAGGATGACTGGAACGGGCTCTTCAGAAGGGTCGTCGAGACGTTGAAGGATGCTCTGGATCGCACCATCTTGACCTTGAGTGGCTGCTAGCCACATCCACGAGCGGAGTTTTACCTTGAGCTTTGACGGGGCTGGGTCTTGGCTGTCTGAGGTCGGGGGTTCTTCATTCAGAAAAGACAAGGCGCGAGAGCCTGTCAACAAAGGCGAAAGCAAACCCATGGCGTGTATCCGCACCTCGTAGACACTTTGAAGGCGATTTTTCGTTCGTATAGAGAAAAAGAACTCAAGGACAAAAGTCCGGGGGAGGATCCTTATAATCTCGTTGACCAGGCTGCTGACGAGTCACATTGCGTCTGGAGTCCCCTTGTTGGTTCTGCCCTTGAATGCACCAATCAGCTGCAACTATGGTAACCAGGACCTCATGTTTCTCACCCAGGGTGGCTTTCAGCTGAATCCTACTGCACTTTTTGGAGTGTGTACTATGTATGGTAAGCCCAACGGTGGGTAGCATTAGACGCCTCGGCGCTTAGCCTGCGAATTTCGAAACCAGGCTCTCAGAGTTGGTCCCTTTTATTATGTTTCCTGAAGCCAACCATCCTTTTTTACTTTATGCCACGAATCCACCATGTTCAGTTCTTGTGAATTACTCAGTTACAAGCAGCTTTGTGAACCAGAGAGAACTTTCAGGCTGAAGACAAGTTGAGCAGCCTTGGTGGCATGTCATCACCTCATCTCGTGCTTATTGTGCTCTTTATGGATGGTGGCACAAGATTCTGATTTGCTCGTACTCGCTAACAGCTGCCTTGAGTTTCCGCCCCCAATCTCATCCTTGCACATCTACCAACCCAAGCAATTCCAATCTTCTCGGGCGTTGTGGCCTTTTCATCACTGCCCCAACTCGTGACGAGGCAACTGGGTGGGCGCCTGACACACACTCTAAATCCTAACCTATCTGAACGCCAAGGAATTAAATTACTACCTGATCAATAGTGGTACGTGTTAAGAACCGAATTACCGCCACATTGGAACCGCCATGTTATAGCAAATCACCATCATGCTGGAAAATTAGCATGCCCAGCGATGAAAGATCAAGAAGAGACGTACTTATAGGTCTGTCCATGGTAAATCCAAGAACGACACACCAGGAGGCTTCTACATAGCTTATGGGTGTAGTCCCTTATTCCAGAACATCAGAAGTCTAGGAAGAGCACTGGGGTAGTGTTCGTAGAAGCGTGCAATAATATGATATTTAACTCAAAGACGGGAAGCGAATCAATTTGACAACCCATGATACCCATGATACCCATGATACCCATGATACCCAGAAGAACAGAGCTTGATACATGAGACCTAGGCATCTAACCCTATCCTTGGTACATAAGGCATCAGTTGAGGATCCTCTTGAGCGCGTTGACAGCTCAGTTATTATTTTCCTTGGGTCTGGACTCCAAATCGATGGACTCCAGGGCAAGAATGTAGTCAAGGCCAGTCGTAAGATCCACTTGAGATGATGGAATGATCCACGCATCCTTCCTTTTACAGATTCTGTGCGCAAAGTAGATGGCGATGAAGATGGGAAAGCCGATGTAGGACGTCAGGAAGGAAGTGACAAGCATCCAAGTCTTGGGATCAACGATTAGCTCCCTGACTTGATACCACTTGAACGTCGTGTCTTGAACTCCCGTATTATTATCCCTAACTCGCTGAATGGCGACTCACTTCTCTCGGTCACTCAGCTGCCAGCACTTGACAGGGGAATCGGGGAGGAAAACCCAGAGAAGAACCGACCAGAGCACTGTGAAGCCACCGAGGACCATGAAGAGCAGCCTCCACTGGGACAGAGTTGTGTTTGTCCGCCCAATGCTGTAGCTGACGATTCCCGTGAATGCAGTCGAAAACGTGTTGAACCAAATAGCTGTGCGTGCAGGCTGCTCGGCTTTAGTCCACCACATGACGGTTAGAATGCCATTAGTGGGACTTCAAATGCTTTTCAATCTGACCAATGTCCGTGACGATCTCGCTAGCATCCACATACTGCCCAGTCCAACACTTTATAATCACCTCACCCAACGTTAAATTTCCTACCTCTGGATAGTCGCCTGCGTCAAACAGCTCCTCAAGCTCCCCATCATTTTTATCGTGATACGGCTCGTACGTTGTCTCCATCTCGTATAGCATTGAGCCGACGGCGAAGAGTTCAGATCGAATGGAGGGGTGCGTGATAGATATCTTTGGATGCGTAGAATGTGCGCTGGGAGCCACCGTAGGCTTGGAGCCATCGAGAGAAGATCCGGCAAAGTCGCAAAGCTTGACATCCTCATTCCAGTCTAGCAAGACGTTGTACGTGCCAATATCCACCTGCAACACACCACAAGAATGGACGTGATGGAAGGCTTGTGCAATTTGCCGCGCCCACCGGAGGATAGTTTGGATGGCTGGCCGCTCCTTCGCCCTGCGGAGTTCCAAGAGGCGCTTCCGAAGAGGGTATTGTAAACGTTCGAGTATGATCTCGTTGGGTTGTGCGTCAATGAATTTCGTGATGTAGGGGTGTTGACCCAGACGTTTATAAATACGGCACTCAATTTCTAGCTGTGCTTTAGACGCTTCTCCTGGGAAAGACCTCTTAATAACCGTCAGATCAGGACCTTCAACAACTACTCCCGACAATCCATGATACCACTGAATACTGGTGGTTTTGTCGGAAACCATTCTGGTGGTGTTGAACAAATGCTGTGAAGCGACGGAAGCTAATCGTGAAATCGGGAAATAGTTCGCACGTCAGGTGTAGGAGGCGATTTCGGTTTGGATGATAAAGGCTTTTCAGCAGGATTGAGATAGCTCTGGCAGAAAACCGGAAAGGAAATGTTTTGAAGGAAAAGGAAACCATAGCCAATTTCTAATGGTCGAGGAAACCTTTCGGGTTCCGGCTGTACCTTTATCCTGGCGCTTATTGAGCCAACACGTGGTAGACCCGACAGGCTGGACATCCTGTCTCGTCAAGTGCACGCGACTTATAGTGGATGATTTCGCATCATAAACGAAGACGGTGAATAAATTGTAGCCGAAAAGAGCAGCTATAGCGTTTTCGAGTGACTTGAAGATCGTTTTGGGCAGCTTTCCTTTGTGAATGTCGCTGGCTAGTTGAACTAGAATGCTGATGTCTGGAGATTGAGACATGGTGCTGCGCTGGGTCTCAGGGGAACTGGTGGGTGTGGGAATGGCGGCAGATGTCCATGACAGATGGGCTAGGATAGATAGGGAGATATCTAGGTATCGAAATGAGGTGCCGTTGACGTAACAACGGGCGCTGTAGCTCGGATCAAGCCGACGGGAACTCATCCGCTGACCCAGCTCGGTGCCGCCCCCGTATCCATCTTCGCAGCCGGGCAGTGTGCGGATAACTGGAGAAGCGGACTCCAGGTCCAGGAGAGGGGATGTCACGGGATGTGTCCAAGGACGTAGATTTTAGTTCACGACTGGAGGGCCGCCCGACGGCGCGCATCATCAGCGAACCTACCGTACTCAGTGTCGTTGGTTGAGTAGGTGTGGACGGTGGTGGTCCGGCTCAGGACCGACTTTCGGCAAGCTGGCATGCTCCAAAGGCAGACAGACATCCGACCCCCGTAGCCGAGCTGAGGACCCATTGCCGACACGGTGTGCGTACTACAACCTTCGAATAGATGAGTCTTGGAATCATTTCATTAGGCCCAAATGAAGCATCAATCTTTTCAATCGCGCCACCTCTGGCTAGAGTCAGTGCCTCATGACTCTATCAATCTCCCGCCAGCAATCCCAAATGTCCAGCCTTATCAGGCCGGGGCTTCAACTATAACAAAGAACATATTGGAATACATACTGGATTCTAGGTTAATGGCATGTATGTGTGTCTATGCAAGGGTCCTTAAATCAAATGTTGAGAGTTTCCAGCGGAATACAAATTGAATGCTACATATTTCACTTTCGTATCTACACCCTGTTGGAAGGGTAATCGACCTCGTAAGCCCCGACAAGATCCTCCTTCATGCTCCGGATGCTAGTGAAGCGGGAAAGTAAGTTTGTGCTCGTGGCCTTGTCGTTGGTACCGCTAGCCCGAGATCCTCCAAAGGGCTGGTGGCCAACAACAGCTCCACTGCTCTTGCTGTTGATGTAGAAGTTTCCGGCAGACTGGCGAAGGCCTTCCTCAGCAGCCTTGATGGCATCTTGGTCGCGAGCAAAAACAGCGCCTGTGAGGGCAAACTTGGTAGACTTGTCAATCAGAGACAAGGTCTGTTCGTACTCGGCATCGGGATACACGTAAACCGTCAACAAGGGTCCAAAGAATTCCGTCTTGAGCATGTCGTGGTGAGGGTTGGTCGTCTGGAAGATGGTAGGCTGGATGTACCACCCTTCGGACTTATCCGTGTGACCTCCTGTGAGAATGGTGACTTCATTGTCCGCCTTGGCCTTGGAGATGACAGAACTGAGCTTCTCCCAAGATTGCTGATGAATGACGGGGCCGACAAAGTTGGCAAAGTCCTCTGGCGATCCAACCTGGAGCTTTTCCGTCTCGGCAATCAAATCCTTCTTAAACTCAGACCACACCGACTCGGCGACGTAGAGACGCGAAGTGGCAGAACACTTTTGTCCTTGATACTCAAAAGCTCCTCGGATAGTGTTTACAACGGCATTGCGGATGTCGGCACTGCCATGAACCAGATGGAAGTTCTTGCCTCCCGTCTCTCCAATGATGCGTGGGTAGCTCACATACGCACCCGAGGCAATACCCTCAGCGATCTTGCCATACAAGGAACGGAAGACGTCGGTTGAGCCCGTAAAGTGCAGAGCAGCAAAGTCGGGATGCTTCAGCACGGCATCCGTGACTGTCTCTGGGTTACCGGGCAAGAATTGAATGACACCTTTGGGCAAGCCAGCTTCCTGGAGGATCTTCTGGAGCAGCCAGCTTGAATAGATGGCTGAGTCGGAAGGTTTCCAGATGACGACGTTGCCCATGATTGCAGGGGCGACTGTTAGGTTTGCTCCGATCGCGGTGAAGTTGAAGGGACTAATAGCGTAGACGAATCCCTCGAGAGGACGGTATTCGGTTCGACTGTTCTCTTGTTAGTATGCATCTTGCATTTGATAGACGTATTTGAACACCAGATACTTACTTCCAGACACCGGCATCGTTCATGGTGTTCTGCTGCTTTAGCAGCTTAGCGGCATAGTGCACATTGAACCTTGAGCATAGGTAGTCAGCCATGGATCTCAGTGGTACGCCAGCCCCATCTTACCTGAGAAAATCACAGCTTTCAGCAGCCGAGTCAATTTCTGCTTGCCAAATATTCTTACCCTGTCCCAACATTGTCGCCGCCATGATCTCATAGCGGTACTTGGTCGCAATCAACTCGGCAGCCCTTAGGAACACGGCAGCGCGATCGTTGAAGGACATATCTTGCCACTTATTCTTCGCCTCGAGGGCAAACTCGATAGCTTCCGAGACCTGCTCTGACGTAGTCAGAGGATACTCGGCTAGCACTGTTTGGTGAGAAGACGGCATGGTCTGGCGGGCTGTTGCGCTTTGCTTGACCTGGCGCGAATCAGCATTATTCACGTCATGGAAGATGAAACAGTCTTTTCACTCACATTCTGGCCAGAAATCTCCAGCGGCAGCTTAATCGGCAGTTTCTGCTTAAGGGACCGCAGAGCCTTCTGCAACTCTTGACGTTCCTTACTACCCTTCTCGTAGGATGGCTGGAGCCTTTGGTCAGTAAAGATGATACAATAACACGGATTTTGACGTACGTTGGGTTCATTGCGAATGGGAGGTGTCTTGAACGTGCCGAATGCCCTAGCCGGTGCAACCAACCGTTGCGTAACAGGGCCGTGGGCTCGACGGGCTCGACTGATGAGTTGGAAAGACATTTTTGCAAGAACTGCACTGATCAGGATAACAGAACAAGTCCAGGCTTGGTCTTCTGCTACTAAACTATTGACGCTCTCATTCAAGGAGCATTTATCTTTGAGAGTTGGACCGGACCAATCCGAGTATACTCGGCGGCGGGCCGAGCACCGAATGAGACAGACTACCGAAAACTCCGGCCACAATCCTCCACAGCTCGGCTCCTTGCCGGCCGGAGTCTATCCATGGACCCGCTGGATCGCGTATCTTATCCTCCCGGCTTCACAAAGTTTTATGCGAGGAGTGCGGTTGTGCAAGCCGAAACATGGGATCCGGTCTATCAACCGACATTCTAAATTGTTCTTTGAACAGGATAACCTGCTCATCTCATACCCTTGCGGGCTCTTGGTCATTTGGCTCATAGACGAGGAATAGTCTTGTAGGTGGACTCGGATCCACCATTTTGAGAGCACTTCAAACATTCAACCAAGGTTCCTGACTATGAAATGAGGTTGAAAAGTGAGTCAAGAGGGGAATGAGACTGTTCGACATTGATCATAAAATGAGCTCAATCCAAAAAACCAGTATGAGTACCTTGTAGTGAATTAGAGGTACCATGGTAAAAGGAATGAAAATGGTGACCTTTGGTGACATTGAGAACTATAGTTTTCTGGCTGACGACTAGAGCTTAAACTTTAGATAGGGGTTTTTAACCTCCACCTACCTCGAGATAGCTTTAAAGTTGTTACCTCGAAAGATGCCCTCTTCCCTACTCTATAGAAGCCTTGAACGCCTCAGCAGGCGAGAGCTTCAGGAGACCCAACTCTAGCATCTCCTTACTCGTCGTCGAAGTCGAGCACTTTCCCTCCCAGCCCGCATCCAAAGAATGTACAATCGTCTTCATAATACCCTGAATTTCCGGAGGTGCCGCCATAACCATGTTGTCAATAAAAGTCGAATCCTTATAAACGACATTTTCGACTTTGGTGCCAATGGCTTGTTCAACCATTTCGACAAGCTGCTTGCCGCTAATGTCCTCTGGACCGGCCAAGACGTACTTTGCCTTGTTGTGTCGACTTGGATCTTCCTCTGCCAGCAAGTGAGCTGCAATAGCCCCGACCTCGTCAGCATCAATAGGAGCGATAGGCGCATCCTCATTTGCCATTAGCCTTAGGATATCCTGCTTTCCAGTCTCGCGAAAGTTCTTGACGAATTGAACAGCAGTGTGGAGGAACAGTGGAGTGAAGGCATTAGGCTGTAGCGAAGTCCACTGCATTGCGCTGAACTCTGGCGAGGCCAGCAAGTTTTCGATGGCCCAATGCGTTCTCCCGTAGTATGCCAGAGTGTCCGGGCGGGCGTTTGCAGCCGTGGTCGAGATACGGACGACATACTGGACGCCTGCTTTCAGGGCAGCAACATGGAATGTCGACTCCTCGGGAAACTGAGTCGGCATCATGTGCGATGCTATAAATGCCCTGACGACATTGTGTTGACGGAGCCAATCGGAGGTTACGTCGGTCCAGCTCATCTCGACGACCTCGACGTTTGGCAGCTTAGCCAAATGTTGGGCTGCATCCCCGTTGGCGGAACGGGTGAGGGCGAGGATCTTGTAGCCGGAGAGAAAGCTCTTGGAATCAATGAGTCGTGATAGGGTTTCGGTCGTGTTTCGACCGGTGTTGCCAGTAGCGCCAGCGATGAGAATTGTGGGAGCCATAGTTGCAGACTTGTTGAAAGTGAAGAAGTGATGGAAGGTGATTGATGTACTTGGCATTCACATGAAGCACTCTCCCCCCTTTTTATAACCAGACACCCATACAGGCCAGGATGGTCAATAACGTTAAATACCTACGGGTTACATAAACTTCTTGCGTGTGTGCTCATTCTAGATTACTAGAAAGTCCGCAAGCCCGCTGCAAGTCCGCATCTCCAAGTCCGCAACGCGACGCTTGTGAACTTAGTTACACGCCGACAGCTTAAGGAAGTACCTAAAGTATTACCCTTGATATCCAATATTCATAAATGCTTTATTGAATTTTATGTAAATTTCTTTATCTTACTTGAGGAACGTTATTTGACCCTCTTGATGGTTTGGTGTCCCATTCATTTTTTTTGGCCCACGTTTCACACACGTAGTTTACCACCTGGGAGGAACAGGCAACGCGGTAAGAAATCCAGGATTCACTATCTAGGAGGTACAAGATGTATTTCCACGATAACAGGCGGTTATTCAATAAACCGGAGCGCAGAGAATCTTACAGGGCGGCCATGAACTCTAGCCCGCATGCCACTTGGCTAACCATTTACCAGAACCCCTCGTGACTCAGGCCATGATGACGCGCCCGCTCTCCCAAAGAGTTTGGTGTACACTGCGAAGCAGGGTAGCATTCATCCATGACACCTCTCCGTTCGCCCCTCTCACCTGGAACTTGTCCTGACCGAACTTGTCCTTGCCTTTACCCTTGATCTTCCTCTCACCATCAAGCCTTCCAGTAACGTGGATGTCTCCAACAATGATCAAGCCACTTCTGTGACGGCTGAGCATTACGTTGAGGTGATGTTCGTCGGTTGTCATGCCCGGGCCCGATTGCTTGGTTGTAGCCATGATGGCTACGACAATGTCGCTCTCTTGGCCTTGGAAGGAGGTAATTGTCCTGACTGGCTTCATCGAAGCAAGAGTAGCGTACTTCATACTTCTTCGGGCCTCCTCGATGACATGCATATTGGCAGTGTATGGGGTTATGATAGCAATCTGAGAGGGCTCAACCCTTCCGGCAGTGCTGGAGAGGAAATCCAAGATGAAATCAAGGGCGACAATGACCTGATCCCGATTGCTCTTCGATTTTGTCATGGGGTCGACATGGCAATGCGAGCCCTCACAATGAATGAAGATGGGCTGGAATGAACCAGTCAGAGCGGCGTTCAGCTGGGGATATTTGACAATGACAAACGACTCCAGGTCCCGACCGATGCGATGGGTATCGAGCTCAATACTGCACCCTGGTCCGTAGGTGCAATTGACATCTGGGTAGATGAATCTCTTGGAGAGATCGAACAGGCCATTTGCCATTCTTAGCTGTGTCTTGAGGCGGTAAATAGGCATTCCAAGGCCCTTGAAGAATTCCAGAGGTGATATTTTGGCATCACGACCAAGACGATTGATGGCATTTCCGTCTGCGTCTGTTTCATTGAGGGTCATGACAGCTGGCGGAAGCTGTTTTTCGTCGCCTGCCAGGATACAGGGCATCATGGTGTTACCCCAGGCCGAGTATAAATCGGGTCGAGTCATGTTGGCTGCTTCATCAATTGCGAATCCTCTGGCCTTCGTTTTCTTCCAGTCGCGGTAGAACTTGCCACAAGATTGAGCTGGGGTGGTGCAGACAATGTCGGCAGCCTCCAAGATCCGACGGAAGAGAGCTTCAATTACATTCTTGTCGACCATCTTGCCTTTAGTATATGTTTCCCAGCTGATCGCACCAGAAGCGACGTGACGGAGCCTGACCAATTGGGTATCCTGATCTATCTGTCTTTGCAGCCGATGGATAGCGATGCTATCACAAGGATGCAGGCTAGGGACCGCTCTTGATCGTATGCACATGAGAAGCCAGTGCGCCTTGGACAGATGGAGGTTCCATCTTCCCGGTCTCTTCCAGGGGTCAGAAGTTGCATCGTCAACCCCCTTAGGGTCGCGCAGAAGACGTTGAAAGGCCTCATACTCTTCGTCGTCATACCCACGGACGATAAGCTTGCGACGGATATGACCCTTGTGTTGCTTGTCCTTGTTACATCGGTCGGTCACGTTTGAGCTAACGGCGTAGAGCCGGCCAGCAAAGGTATTTACAGCGACGTGTGTTGGGGCGCTCGCGTAAATGGGACCAAGAGTTTCTACCATTCCAAGGGCTGCGACAGAGAGGGCGGTTGTCTTTCCGAAACCTGGGCCCTGTCCAACAAGTTAGACATCAGTCAGTGTGTGAAGTCAATGGGATGATGGCTTACCGCTGTCATGAGACCGAAACCTAGAGCCCTCTTGGAGAAGTACTGGCGAAAGCGTGCACGGTCGGCGGGAAGAATCTCCATCATCAGAGCGTCCATCAAGGTCGCATCTTGGATATCCATCAGGTTCACTTCTGGGATGGATGGCAGACTGACCGGTGCTGGTGATGAGCTAGGTCGGTGCCTGAAAGTCCGCAAAATCGTCCAAAAGCCTGATCCGAGGACGAGCGCCCGCTGTAGGCTCATGCGAAACTCAAGCTCGTCGGCCGCTGTGTGTTGGCCGGTCGGGTAATTGTTGAGCTTGGGGGCATCCAACGCCAACAAGTTAGAGGGTGGTCGGCCTCTTTGAAGGCTGCAGACAGCATCGACCTTGCGCTTTGTGTTGTTGAGGTTTGGATGGAAATGTAGAGAAACCCAGTTCTACTGTTGGTTGCTCTCTTCTTTCTTCGCCTTGTTTCGTTCGCCTCGTCTGTCAGAGGTTCGCACAGCAAAGTTGGGCTCTCGGGAACCATTTTTCTCTTGGAGGTTTCGAACCTGTAGAACCAATTCATTCTTTCCAGCAGGGCGAAAATTCTTGAGGGAATCAATTCCCGTGGCGTGGGTGACAATTTTAGCCTCCAAACCTGTCGCATGTCCTTCATCCTCAGCCTTATTCTTATTGTAGAGCTCGACTGTGAGAAACTGGTCTCGAATCAAGTGTCGCAAAGGAGCTTCGTAGTAGTTGAGGAACTCGCTGGTCAATGAGATGAATGCAAAAGAGCTGATTTCATCGCCTCCAGCGTTCTCACCATCCTTAGTCGTCATGAAACAGGCCAGAAACCGCTGCTTTGCCATCTGTTCGGCTGCATGGCATAGCCATCTGACGTCTTGGATCTCAGATTGAACCAATGCCGCGGTGTGTGAACTTTCGTCATCAAACACCCACGCAGGCCAGAATTGATGGCCTCTGTTCGTATCAATCAGGTTGTCGAAGCGCTCCATGTCCCAATCGTGCACTGTCCCGTATGGATAAGAGAATGGTGGTGGCAATTGGTCCTCATTCCAATCTCGCCTCAAGGCGTCGGATGGCTTATGCACAATGAAGGTGAAATCTCGTTGCTTAAGAATATCGACGAGCGTCCTGTCGCCGACGATGGGCTCCAGCCTGTTTAACCAACCCTCGCTGGGGTGGCTGGGGTTGGCAAAGGGCAAGCCATAACCTTCTACCGCGACCTCACTGCCAGGTTGAAGAGAAACCCGGACGATTGACAGCAGCCGTGTGGCGGCAGGGAATAACCGTTGCAGCTTATCGTCATCAAGGGAGTCGACTGAGTACGTGATGGATCCACGGGGAAACTTGACCCGAATCGTTCGCACGTCGGTGACCGTTGGAACCTGCAACCCAGCATTCCTTCGCTCCACTATCACCATGTTAGCAACTATTGACGCGAGGCAGTATGAAGTACAGGCGACTCACATCGATGACATATACCGAACCCGTCGTCTTCGGTCGTCAAGCCCATGGGGAACTCCATGGTGAACCCCATCCAAGAAGGGGCATCCTGGGCTTTGCTAAATACGACTGTAGTTTTCATGTCTAAACCCTGTACACCAAGTTTCTTTCCTCCGACGATAGACCCATGCAGGTCATCAAGCAGAAGAGCACAAGGCTTCCAGAAGGATTTTCCTCCAACGGGGATGGGGGTCTTCGCACCGCCCGTCATCTGGGCCATCTTGCTCGTCTATAGAAAGTATGCGCCTGCGTAGACTGGTTGGGGATCGTATTGTAATGAAATCAGGCGCTGAAATCGAGATGAGATTGGCGGTTAATGATATGATTCGGAGAAACGACCACACGCGACCACATCAACAGCTCCACATACCGGAACTAGTTTGGCAATAATACCTGAGAGAACGACTCTCAAAGTGGACGTCGAAGCTGGTAAAGCGACAAGAAGAAGTTTGACGACCTTTGAGGTCGCGGTGGTGGTGTGGTGGTCGCCTCAGTCGTGTTGAGATGGTGTTGTGGAGGAAGAAGAAAAAAAAGAGGAGACAGGAAGTGAAGTTGAGATAAACAGTGATCGCGCAGACGCGACATGAATTTTTTTGACGCACAAAAACGGATTTCGATTGCGTCATCAATAGAAATGCAAACGGATGGCCACGGATAATAACTACCGACGAACGACGAGGACGAAATCTGAAAACTCTGAACCCCATTTCGTTTACTGCCTAGAAGTGAGCCCTTGCTGAAGTCAAACTGAGAGACCTGGCGTTTAATCGTATCAAATAGGGCACGCAATGGTAATACTGCAAACGCGCCATAGTATATTCGAAGTACAGAGTATGTCGAAATGTTCTTCATTTGTTCGTTCGACGTTCGGGAGTCGGGCCCACGCAATTGAGGGTGTGAATTCAGTCCCAGCCCTGTTCCCTTTGCGTTCGACAAAGACTATGAGCACAGGACTCTCTCCCGATAAAGCTCCCCATTCTGCTGTGGTTGGATTCTCTGGCATTACTGCCCACCTGGCGACCGCTCGAGCGGACAATTCGGGGCACCACCTCGAGGAGGCCGGCAGCAAGCTTTGCGGCAGCAATGTCATCTGGCACGAGAACATGACGGTTCCAGGCAATATCACTGCCATCAAGCCCCTGGTTATTCAGAATGACCGTAACTTCCCTACTGAGACCGACCCGATCCATACCCTAATCAAAGGGTGTGGTGTCAATGGCGCTGGTATCCGAGTACCGTGTAGCTTTATCGTCGGAGGGAAATCGCATCAGAAACTTCCAGTCGCGCTTGCTCAAGAGGTGGCTCAGGCGGATCTTGCCCTCCACGGGTTCGTCCTCGGTGAACCAGCGAGTCATTTCGTTAGTCTAGGCAACGTAAGGAAGCATGGTTCGAACCACGGTGGCATCCTTGCCATCTAGGTATATGACCGACATAACAGTAGTCATTTTTGCCAGTAAGCCTCAGAGACGACTTCATGGTATCGAAATCAGAGTCAGAAAGGCGATCCACCTTGACAGTCTTCGGCGAGAGCATACCAAGCTATTCAACGGGTTCCCCTTCACCCCCCTGTCGTTCACGAGTCCGACGGCAGGAAGCCCAGACGGCTCTGGACGCCCTAGCCTAACTACGTTGTACAAGGGTACTGCATCCGAGAACGCTGACTCGCACTTCCAGCTTAAGATCCCCTGCCTGGGAATTCTCGCTATCCCTAAGGAGCTAGGCTCCCGCCTCGATAGTTTCCTCTGGGCCTTTCCGTACGACCCGATGCCACGAAACGTCGCGATCCAGGCTGTGCTTGTGTACAAGCACCTCAAAGACACACGGGCAGAGGAGCCGTACGCGACACCTCGCCCGGGGAAGCTACAAACCGACAGCAACCCCCGCTCCGTATCTCGCTCCACTGACTATAATTAGCATAATCCTTGAAGAGGGTTTGATTATGCTATTAGTATGAGTCTACTAAGTATAATAATTACTTTAGGGGCTTCTTGCTCAGGCAACACCAATTGTTGACGAAAGCACCCCTAAGAACCCAACTAAATAGTCGTGTTCAGTCTTACGCGTCATGACAGAAACGTCAACAGTCTGGATTGGGTGGCCAATATGGACAGTATGGGTGATAACGCCCAACAAGTCATGGCTTTAGAGAAAAGTTGACCGTCGGGGCTGGTGTGGCGTCTCCTGGTGAAGATGGCAGTGTCATCTTCGTTGTTGGAGAGTTGTTCACTTGCGGAGCTAGTGTGGTTGTTTTCAGCGACAGAGAGAGTATCGAAGAATAATCTAACAGTGTGACTGTTGTTGTTGTTGTTGTTGTCTTTGCGAACGTCGAGGTTGTCGCCGACAATGGAGTTGGTCTTCGGCAAGCCGGGGATTTGAGGAAGATAGGCCATTCTAAGAGAATTTATCCCGTTACTTATATCAGGGTACTCTAAGCACTAGACTAATGTGCTAAAAGCTTTTCAAGGTTAACGGTATCTTCGACTCAAATAATCATTATCCCTGACGCAGGCATGTCATATTCTCAGCTCATATTGCTGTGATGGCGACCCTCAATGGTTAGTGAGTGGCATCTTCCGATGCGGAGCGGATCACGATCGCCCACGGTCCAGGTGCGCCAGACCCTCAGCTTGTCCTGTTCCACTGAGTCAGGTTCGGAAGCCCCCTCTTGCCGCGTCTTTCCAGGGTGTGGATATTCGGGGAAATATCGAATAGAAATGCTGTTTTGAGGAGGCTGATCATCCTTAAGCGTCGTTGAGAGGCTTGAGGATGCGTCGAGCTACCAACCTATATGCCATCACGTGTGGATACGACTGGGGCTCTCACTCATGCAGGGCTCGCATTACTTCCCCAGGATTAGTAGTGTTGAACTGTAGAGGACTTGAAACGACAACGGTCTGTTGAGCTAATCTTGTCGCGCCAATGTGTGACACAGCCTAGGGACGCCAGCGTGACCGATAGCAGATCTGCCGGCCATGGCCTCCTCTTGATAAATGGAGCGATAATCAGCCTCTTAGTATGCCGCTACGAGCATGCTGTATATAAAAAAGGGCGACGCCTATCGATCAGCCTTCAACGTGTAGACCAATCCGCTATCATCACATCAGGAACATTGCCCAGGATATACAGAAGTGATCGAGTCTTCGGTAACGGGGCACTTCCAGGTCCGTCAACAGAGACCATCTCGGCCGGTCCGGTCGAGTACCGGCTCCACGTGTATCCTGTAACCGGGGCCTGCATCTAATCGCGGCATTAGGCATCATGTGCCACGCTTCTACCCTCCAAGATACGACCAAAACGGCCATCGGACAATGGACTCCGATATCAACGCGGGGTTGAATGCGGAGGCGAACCGCAGTCTAGAACAATACAGGAAAGTGGACGACAGATAATGCCGGGTGGCTTCTGGCAGCTGATCCGGGGGTTACAGCGCCGGATTCACGGCCGATACAAGATAGGTGGCATTGGTTTGTTCTATCTTGAGATGCAGGATCAACGGGGTTTGATACCGACGTGTGCTTGATCCACTTGTCTGTGTGTCCAATCCGAGTCTTGCGATTTGGTGTGAACCCGTCTCGCCGCCGGTCAGGTGACCGGCTTGACTGCATGTTGACCGATGATAAGCTCTTCTAGCTCTCGGTGGCGTATCTTGGTTTGGGTCATGATGGGTATCATTCAGATAGAGCCATGTAGCATTAAATATCCCATCCCGCACTGCAAAAAAAAAAATGGTTCCTATTCACGATAATCATCTCCATTCAAGCAGGTTTCTTACTATTCAAGATGTTGAGTTTCGGCTCTGCTCTCTTCTTCATCCTTGCTGCCATCGTGGTAGTGGCAGCTAGGCGTATCATCTCCAAACCTCAAGTAGCCTACAGCCACGCCCCTCCACTCAGCAGCACCAAAATAAGCTCACAACCTCTTCCTGCAACATGGTATGGATCTGAAAAGATTCACGAGTTGGAAAGAAGAGCCATCTTCTCCAAGAAATGGATCCTTCTCACTCACAAGATTCGACTTCCCGAGAGTGGTGCCTATATCCGCTACGAGGAGGCTGGCTTCAACTTCTTCCTGATCCGAAACAATGAGGGTATTGTTAGAGGCTTCCACAACATTTGCAGGCATCGAGCTTTCCCTGTCGTCACCAAAGATAATGGAACGGCTAGCATCCTGTCTTGCAAGTACCACGGATGGTCATACGGTTTCAACGGCCAACTGGCAAAGGCTCCCGAGTATCAGAACCTCAAGGGCTTCGATAAGAAGAAGAACGGATTGTTCCCCCTCCATGTTCACGTCGACGAGAGAGGCTTTGTTTGGGTAAACATGGACGCCAAGACAAAGCCCGAAGTTTCCTGGGCCTCTGACTTTTCTGGAATTGATCGCCTTGCACGACATGAGCCATTCAACCTCGACGACTACAAGTTTGATCACACTTCTCAAGAGGATATCGACTACAACTGGAAGACTTTGGCCGACAAGTACAGCTCCAACAGCAAAACTGAACAGTTTTTCACTACGGGCGAAGAGTCGGAAAAGAGCTCCAGGATGATCAGCGACTTTTATTTCCCCAATGCTGCCATGACATTCTCGTAAGTACTCAAAACATATATCGTCTAGATCATTGATCAGATATAGCTAACATAAGCCAGGCCTCATTTCTTCATCATGATGCGATGCAATCCTACTGGACCTGCTCGTTCCTCGGTAGAGTACGAAGTCTTCAGACACAAGGACGCCAGCGACGAGGACTTTAACAAGGCCCAAGACATCATCAAGCGCGCCTCTGAGGAGAACAAGTCGCTCCCCAACCCTTCTGAGAAGAACTTTAACACGGGCATCCTGGTCAACGAAGCTCCGCTGTATTTCCAGAGCCAAGTCCGTCAACTCTTGGAGCACCACAGCAACCTTGAAGAGGTGGCGAAGAAGGAGATCCGGCCCGCTCAGCAGGTTCTTGAGCAGGTCTCTGAGCAAGATGAGAGCCTTTTCTCTTCTTGTTCCGGTTTGTCTTGTGGCAAGATCGCGAAGGAGCTAGCGTGGTGAGAAGGGATTTAGTGAATGATGTCAAGGATGGCTTGGGTAGGAGAGGCATGAAACGGATATGGATAAATATCAAGTGAAGAATATCGGTGCATATGTAGAGCTAGGTGGCTTTGCACAGGCGTTTGGAAAGCTGTAATAATTGGTCTCATCTATTAACGACGTCTAACTCGTCTCTGGCTACGTTCCCATCCCCTCTCTCATAAAACTTGGCCTCACTTTCGCTTGAAACGTGACATGAAACCCCCAACGCGCTCCTTCACCTCCTTGTAACTACTTTTCTCTTTCTTCTTACCATCCTTCTCCTCTTCCTCTTCACCATCTTCTACCTGCAACGACCTGCTCTGCTCCTGTTCTGCCTCTTCCCTCTGCTTCTGGTGTTTCTTCAACTCTGCCTCTGGCTCAAGTTGGTTGGTGTTTTCGTTCATGACCTGCTGTGCAAATGAGACTGTGCCTTGGCCACCCGTAGCATCCTCTCCTTCTTGAACCTGAACGTCTCCATGTTCGAAGAGGTCCTTTACCTTGCCAGATCCAAATAATCTCTCGTAGACAGCCAGGGTAGTGCCGAATTCCTTGGCCACACCGACCTTAATGGCGTCTAGGAGCTGTAGTGCGTAGGTTTGGCAGTTGTTGGTGATGAGATTGTAGGCCGGCTGTCTGTCTCGAATGCTTTGAATGACGGATTCACCTACAACACGTTAGACACCCATTTTTAGAAGCACGCACTCCTACTAGCAAGTATGTGATCAGAGAGGATATGCGCAACTCACCGGCGCGTCGAGTTGCGTCATCGTTGAATCGCGTCTCGCCAACTTTAAAGGTATGCCACTCCTCCCTGTTGATCTTCTCATTCGTGTAAATGACATCAAAGTTTTCATCCTATGCACGATAATCTGGTCAACAATAGAAGTTCAGTGCTATGCTATACAATGGAGAAACTCACCATCCACAATTGATGAGCAAAGTCACCAACAAGCACGGCCCAATGCTGCGTAGGATCCGGATACCTGTTGATCTTCTCGGTAATCATCTTACCCAACCCAGTATCTTCGGCGAACCACTTTCCGGCAATGCCGCCGACAGGATGCCAACCAACTTCAACAGCGCGAAGAGGCCCGTTCATCACAGGGTCCGTGACAGGGACGACATTGGGCTGATGACCGAGACCCGCCGCATGTTTGAGGGCCAATTCTCCCTTGTCGAGGTTCTTCTTGCTACATGAAACGAATCATCAATCCAACATGGCCTATCAAACATTAAGAGGGTGTGTGGGTAGCACCCGAACGGAAGGATGACGGAAGCAAAGAAAAAAAAATGGCGCATACAGGAACTCTGCCACCTTGTCCCTCTTTCTCTCCTTCTCTTCGTCTGACATGACGCTTGACGAGTAAGAACTGCTTCGAGATGAGTGATGAGCCGCCCTTGAGGGGGATTATCAACGACTTGAGAGAGACTAGAGGGAGAGATCTCAGGCTCTTTAGCCGTGCACCAAAGTCAGCAATTCTGATGGGGGCTGAGCACATTCACGTGAGACACTGCGTTAGCAATTTCACGGCTAAGACGGCGTATCGCTGAGTGACGTCAACCAATCACGACGCGAGTTATTGGTCTGACAGCTGAACCACGAAATTGGCAATATCCTGCGAGCGCTCTTGGCTCTTGGCTGTGATCATGACGCAAAGGTGTAAATTTATTGGGTGAGTGCACTGGCTGCGGTACTGCAAGGATTTATCCAAAAAGAGTGTTGGTGTCATGGTTCACCTACTACCTGCGTTGTAGCTGATGAATAATGTTCAAGAGCTCTTATCTTCCAACCATTCATTTCCCACAAAGGAACATCATCTTTATAGACCCAAGTTCTTAATGTCCCTTCCATGCCTCCGTCAGCAGCTCTTCAACCCCAGTAAACTTGTAATCCGGGAAAATCTTGTTCCACTCATCCGACACAGTCCAGACTCCTCGAGTCATGGCGATAAGAACACCAATAATGGCCATCTTGGAGAATGACTCTACTTGGTCTTTTGGGACAGAAGGTATGTCGAGACGAGGATAATTGTTGGTCTTGAGCTCCCCAGCAGCCAGATCCTCCATCTTGAGCCACTCAACTGTAAATGACCCGCCTATAAACCAGGATCAGTGCTAGTCTCGACGGTCAAGCTATCAGGCACTCACCTTTGACCTTTTCGCCGATGCGAAGAAGCTCACCGATGGTGATCTTATCTCCCTGGATACCTCCGATGGTGGGCCATTCTCCTTCATAATCAACGGCGCGTGCCATGACATGAGCAATGTCTTCAACGCTCGTGTAAGTCATTTCATCATCCAAAGAGCCCTCGACAACGATGGCATGTTTCTTTTCCAGGTCGATATTCAGCGGGAGGGTGGTGATGTACTTGGACCCCTTGTAAGGGTGGCAAAGATAGTCCATAAAAGCGCCTACTTGGAATCGACAATACTGGAGAACCTTTTGTCCGGTTAGTCACGTTGCCTCGTCTAGGATGATTCGGCTACCCTACCTTCTTATCCTTGTTCAAATTCTCCAAGTACTGAGCGATTTCAATCTTGCCAGTGTACCATGGCATCACATCGAGAGAAGTCGAGAGCTTAACGCCACTGTTTCTCGGTCAGAATCTTGAAATCCTGTTTCTGTTGGATATGGGTAGGAGCTGGTGTCTCTACTCACGTCGACCACTCGGATGGAGCGAAGCGCGTAACCCCAGCCTCAACCGATGCATCAATCAGATTCTTTTGAGCCTGATTTTCCGGGTCGAGGTGAGCGGCAATGAAAGACAGCACTGTGTGAATGCCCTTGAGAAGTTGAACCAACTCGGCTTTGTCTTGGTAGTCGGCCTGAACCCAACGAACGCCAGGAAGAGAGCGGAATTGCGAAGGATCCTGCATCGCCATTAGCTTCCTTTTGTTCAAGTTTTTTTATAAGAGCAGAAATACCTTTCGGACAAAGGCAGTTATTTCATGCTTTCCTGTGGCAACAAGTTTGTCGAGAATCTCACTAGCCAGCTCTTGGATGTCTCAGTTAGTAAAGGCGAGTAAGAAAATGATGGGTGCGAACGAACCGCTCGAGCCTCCTGCAATAGCAATCTTGACCATTGTGTCGGTTGTTTTAATACTTGTGAAATAGCTAAATGTTGGGTGAGTTGTGAGTGAAAGTGGTTTGGTTGTGTTGCTGCTCTGGAAAAGTCAGAGGCACTCTACCTACTTATAGCCTTCTTTATAGATCAACTGTGGCCATGAGGTAAACATTGCGGCTCAACATTTCAGCTATACGGAGGAACTACATGACCTAATTCACGTAACTATGCACCCCGGTATTGACCGCCGTCAGAGCCGCATGGGTCATGATCCTGGGCTGAGCGGCATAACCATACTAGACCGGTTACGTGATCGGGCAAATCTTGACCGACCCAGCGGGCTTATCTAGAGTCTGACAAATCCACAACGTCAAATCTCACATAACCTCACCTAACATGACACTCGGATCAAGAAATACGGTATAATTCAAACGGCTTTATGTTCCTGCAGATATGGCACCTGGACGCATCGAAATTACAAGTGCTGAAGACGAGCTGAGTGTAAGCATGCGCCCAAGTACCACAACAAGACCACTAACAAAGGCCCAGCGTCGATGGGAGAGAGGCCGTCGCTCACAAGCTGCCTTTCGCAAACGTCAAGCTCAGGCCACCCAAGTCCTGTCGGATCAGAATCGCCGTCTGATAGAGGGAGTTCAAAAAACCGTCGATGTAGTACGTGGCGATGAGCGACAAGAGATTCTGGACGCGATCGCCAACTTGGCCACGGTTGCCGGTCTCGATACCAAAGACAGCCCATTGCGAGACATGTCTTCGCCTTCTGGAGACGATGATATCACAATCGATGTCTTGACTAGTGATTTCACCTGCAATACCAAGAATTCAACCAGTACCAGCACGCATCTCTTCAGCCCGACACCACCACGTCTTAATTGCGGTATATGGCTCGATCCACTGCATTACAAGCGCATCTCACTCCCGCCTCAAGACATTATCCCTTACCTAGGACCCGGCGCAAAGACCTTTGCTGGACAGCTTTTCTGGTCGGTCATGGACCACAGTCTAAACGGCTGCAAGCATCCACATGCAGAAGCTTCCACTGTTGTCAAGACTGGACTAGGTCACTCAACAGCAACCCAGGATGTCAAGGTATCTTTCATCAGAAGAATGGTCGAGGCGAGACTAGAGTTTAGAAAAACCGGTTCCATTAGCCCGGAGCATGCCTCTGCAGCAGAAAACGACCTGGGCATGGTCTTGTGTAACCTTGTTGAAACGGATTATCGGGCGAGGGGAAAAGACCCCGACATGTGGTTATCTTGTGTCGCCATCGCGCAGCGCGTGAAGAGCATTGCGGGTAGCTCTGCCTTTGTTCTTCTCGAGAGGGCAGCACAAGATGAGGGAGAGAGTGATTTAAGGGAGGTGCTGGATCGGGTCAAATGCAGCTTGTCCGACACGGGTGTTTGTTTCGGAGATGGGCCTCGGTGGAACGTTGACGTGGTGGATAATTTGTTCCTCGATCCTATTCTTCAAGCGATGGGGAGACTTTGATGGTGTGGAAGCACAGCGATGAAAACCTGTTTTTGCTTTGTCATTGAAAAGAATAGCTCGATGGTGTTTAGAATGTACGGCGGCGAAGATGAAACTGGTACATATTATAAGGCGAGATAGGCCATCTCAAACTTGAAGCTAAAGTGGCAGGATAGTGCTGTAATATGTTTCCCGTGCAAAGCAACACTCCTGCCACCCGCTTTTGTAAAGACATGATGTAATTCCTCGCTCTATTATTATATGGCCCAGTTGTTTGCTTGCTACATATGCATTAACCTCATGACTCATCTCCCCTATGGCCTGACATATTACTCCTCAAAATTTCTAGAAAGCCAAAGCGTTTCGCTGTCGCCCAGCAATCCTTGACAAAGAGTCGAGTGCCAGCTGTCTGTTCACTGGATGGGGTGATTTTGTCTTCAGGGGCTTTGGCTTGGCAAAATGGAGCGGGGAACGGGAAACTATCTGACGCTAAAATGATGCAAACAGCGGGAAATGAATCCCAAGAGGGCGGGAG